>LAPY01000782.1:83142-96866 GCA_000970635.1 Eragrostis tef
GTGTGGGGGGGGGGGGGGGGGAGGGGGTAGGCTTGCCTTCTTCCATGCTCCTTCACGTCATGGTCTCTTGTTCTTCTTTCTCATGCCTGGGAACGGACTTCTGGAATGAACGAGTTTGCTTACGTGAACGAGAGCTCGCACTCCTCTCTCTCTCGCGCTCCTAGAGATTTCTGATTCAGCGAGTTTTAGCCAATCAAAAGCGGAAATAATCCGGGAGATTGGAAGCTAGATAGAATCCCTCGACTTTCTCCTACTTTTGATCGTTCATCTCGACGAATCAGAGATTCTCACAGGGATTGCGGGGGAGTTCGTGCTACAGAGTGCAAAGATTTGATAATATCGATTGAGCTCATAGATTCATCGAAGCACGTGAAACAAGGAATTGACGTATCTCTATCAACCTAAGATCCATCGATCCCTTCCATTCTCCTTGACAACAGACGGATTGCACGGAGTATATCAAAACCGAAGAACATGGGAGTAATTTCGGACCTGGATTCTGGTGAAATGTGAGGGGCAGCAATGAGACAAGCAGTCGATGAGGAACGAACTCGTAGAGAAACCTTTGAGCGGGCAGAGATTCCTGACAATAAGATTGCTCATGCACAAGACAAGTTGAGAAATCATTTTGTGGATCAATTCCCAGCGGCACCAATAATGAATCCATGGCCATCGATTGAAGAAGCCAACAGTATTCCCCGAACACGGAGACTCACAATTGCGCCTCAATTTGAGGAGAAAAAAAATGTTTGGGGAGTATTAGGGGAAAGGGTCAGAGATGTTGGTAAGATATGTATGGAAAAGTTGATCAAAGACGATCAAATCAGAGCAGAGAGGGTGAGAGACGTAGATGAAATTATGAAAATGCTGTTCAAATCATCCAAATACAAAACAATGAATACAAACTCTCCTCGATCACAGAGAAATATTCAGATGGGGAACAACAGAAAAATTGATTCTGAAAGATATCAGCAGAACCAATCGAACGCGATAGGTAAAACTGCAAGGAGAGATGCGCAGAGTGGAATGGGTTTGGGAAAAGGGGGAACAATAACATGAGAAACAATAGAGAGATAAATAGAGGTAATATCCAAGAGAGCATTGAGCCATATTGCTAGAAGTGCAATGATCCTAACCATCAGAGTCTTGAGTGCACGAACCTGACATTATGCTACAATTGCAAGGACTATGGACATAAGGCAACAAACTGCCTGGAGAAAAGAGGGCTCAAGCTGTGTGGTTATCGATTTCCTAGAATGGGGTTTTACAGCCTGCATGTTCCCAAAAAGAGACTCATCAGGAGATTCTGGGAAAGATGAAAATCCAAACTGGACAAGGCTCGATGGATATAATAGAGAAAGAGATGGCAAACTTATTCAGAGACACAACAGGCTTGGGGATTAGACAAATATCAGAAAATGAATTTCTGATCAGCTTTCCCAATGAAGAGATGAGATTCCAACTGACTAGATTCAAGAGATTTGATTTCAAATGAGAAGATACAATTTCGGCTTGTGTTGAGGATACAGATATGTCAGCAGAGAATTTAAACAAACTAGAATTGTGGGTGCAGGCTTATGGCATCCCAGCCATAGCAAAATATGAGGAAGTAGTAACAGAAATAGCCTACCTAGCAGGTGACCCCATAGAAATAGATGATAAAACTTTATCAACAAATGACCCAGTTAGAGTCCAAATCTACTGTAGAGATTCTAGTGAGATAAAAGGTGAAACTCAGATTTTCATAAATGGGGAAGGTCACAGAATTAAATGGTCTGCTGAGAAGAAAGGAGAGAAGGATAAGAGACTCCAAAAAGATAATCATTCCTCCAAATTTGACAGTTACAAAGATGATAGAAGGGACAATGAGGAGGAGGATTCTGATTCTAGAAGCCATGATCTAGGTTTTCAGAAACTCATAGATGAGAAGCAAAAGAATGCAACAATGACCAAAAATAAAACCTCTGTCCAGGGAAGACAAGCTAGGTTGACTGATCTAGAGATGGAAGATGGAGAATGCTCTAGGCAACATATGTTGATTGATGAAGAAGAGCACAGTGTAGATTCAAAGATGGAAAATATTATTTCAAATGAATCCCCACCAAAACTTACTCAGATGGCAGTGGAAAATGAGGTGACCATAGGATCACAACAAGACTGCAATTATAAAAATGCTTCCACTGATGAAGAAAGAGAGATTGGTGAAGATGAGATAGAAAAGCAAAAGGAGGAAATGACACTACTTGAAGCCAGAATGGAAAAAAGGATTGCAGGGCTAGCTCCATTGATGAATCTGGGCAATAAGGAAGATTACATAGAACAGCAGAAAGACGTAGTTGAAAATATGGTGCAAGCTGAAAACACAAATTCTGGTGATCTAAGTCAGACTACTGAAATTGACACTTTCACCCCAGTCAAAAACAGGAAAGCTAGAGTTGCTCGTACTGTGGTTACTAGAAGGGGAGATAGAGTGACTAACAACAATGGCCCAATCATGCAGAAAGCTGAAGCTCTCAAGCAGAAGAGGAATGACTTCATCGACAAAGGTAATAAATTTTCTTTATTTAATTCTTTTGATCCTTTACAACTAGCTAGGGTAGCAAACATTTGTAATATAGATACATGTCAAAGTAAGGAAGCTGCCTATAAAAACATCTCTACTATTCAGTCACTAGAAACAGCTAGAGCTGCTTTGGCAGAAGCTAAGATTCGACTAGAAGAAGAGAAGAAACAGGTGATGGTAACTGAGAATGAGGATGATTCTATGTCAATCAATAGTGAACAAGAGTGTGATCAGGAGAAAGATGTAGATGTTAAAGACAAATCTCCATCAACAAAGACCCCTGCCTCAAAGACAAGAAGAAATAGAAGGACAGTTAGAAAAGTCAAGTGGGGTGGGGTCGGGAAGAAACAATTCAAATGATAGTGCTCTTCTGGAATATTAGGGGAATGGGGCAGAAAAAAAAAGAAAGCAATTGAAAGACCTCTTTAGAGATCATAGAGCGGATGTCTTCTGCTTGCAGGAAACTATTAAACAGGACTTTGTGCTGTAGGAATTGAAGGATCTGGTTCTTAGTTATCCATATACATGGAACTGGACACCAGCTAATGGACATTCTGAAGGGACTTTGATTGGGGTGAGAGATGAAGAAATAGATACAATAGAAAAAGATACTGGGACAATTCTTCTCTAGTGTGACGATCAAGAGTCAGAAAAATCAGTCCATGGGAGATTATCAATGTGTATGGTCCAGTGCAGTATGAAAGAAAACCGGCTTTCTTACAAGAAATGTTTCAGAAAATCACAAGTTCAGTACACCCTTTGTTAGTTGGCGGAGACTTTAACTTCATTAGATACCAACAAGAGAAGTCGAGTGACAACTTAGACCAGGCCTGGATGGATATGTTCTGTGCATTTATATATGATACATCACTAAGAGAGATGCATAGAGGTGGAGCTAAATTTACATAGAAAAATAAACAGGAGAATCCTATTAGATGTGTCTTGGACAGAGTTTTCATGAGTGACAATTGGGAACAAATGTACCCTATAGCACTATGTAAAACACTGACAAGAATAGGGTCTGGTCACTGTCCTTTATTGGTTGATACCAGAGAAGACCAAAAGATAAGATCTTATATATAGGTTTGAAGCAGCTTGGCTGACACAGGAGAGATTTAAAGAACATCTCATCAATAAGTGGCCACAAAGAGAGGATTTAGATGTACAGGAGTACTGGAAGTTGGTCAAAAATACAATAAGAAAATTCTGTAAAGGATGGGGAGCAAACTGTGGAAGCCACACAAAGAAAAGGAAATTAGAAATTCTTGAACAAATTAGAAAATTGATGATAGAGCAGATATAGCTGATATTAGCCCACAACAATGTGACAAGAAGCCAACAACATTAGACAGTATAGACCAATATGCTTGTTGGGAGTGGATTACAAACTATTCACTAAAGTTATGACTTTGACACTAACACCAATTGCAGAGATATTAATCAATGAAAATCACACAACATTTATTCCAGGGAGATTCATCCTAGATGGTGTGGTCATTCTTCACGAAATTATGCATGAACTTAGAGTCAAGAAGATGGAAGGAATAATATTGAAACTAGACTTCGAGAAAGCATATGACAAAGTTAGCTGGAAGTCTTTGCAGAAAGTGCTTAGACTCATGAACTTCCCAGGGAAATGGTGCGATTGGGTTAAGCAAGCCGTGAAAGGAGATCGACTACTCGTAGTGTTGATCGCGATGGCTCGTTGCAGCCATGGATCCAAATCCCTTGTATTTGGCCTTAGTTTTTTTAAATTAGGTTTATTGCATCTCTACACCTAATTTTATTAGGGGTCACGAATTTGCATTGCATCGTGCATAAGCGGTTTGGTGAAACGCAATTATCATTAGTCAATTGTTGATGTACAAATGGTCCCAATATATAGTAGAAGCCTTCAGGCATATTTGGAATGAGCTCAATTGTTTTCATTCAATCCCTCTAATTGAGGGATTATATTCTTAACAGTGACCTGCTAGCAACTAGCAAGGTACCTCCCACAACATGTGGAGGCTCGTGAACTCGGATCAAGCAAGAGGACATGAGAGAAATGGGGATACGGTCTTTGTACCTATTTAAGGTCGGTTTGCAAGAGTTCTAGAACTTTTTTCAAAATTGTTGAAATTCCGAAATGCGGATCGGATGATTTATGGCTTGTTTGGCATGGCTCCAGCTCTGAGATCCATGCAAAAGCTGGAGTTTGTAAAATAGATTCAAATGTTTTACATTATTAGTTTTAATCTCAAATAAAAAGAAAATGACTAAACAAAAGATCCTTAATTTATTTACAGCTCCAGCTCCACGGATTTTTGAAGCTAGCTATAAGCAGCTCCATAAACTCTACGAAATTTTTTAGAGCTGGAGGCATGCCAAACACCCATAGACTGATGCTGCTCATGTGCTACGGGGAATTTTGTTGGAGCAAAAATTTATTGGAGCCGAAGCTGTTCGGCCCACGGCCAAGGCAGGATTTTCCTTCACAAGCGGGAGCACGGCACTTCCAATTCGAAAGTCGACGAAATCTTGGACTCGGGACGGACCAAGAGGAAGAAAACACCCGTTCCGTGACGCGATAAAGAAACTCTTTCAAAACGCCATCGCTCGCTCGCCCCTCAAAGCTGCTTCTGTCGCCTGCCTTGGAGGAAGGAGCACCAAATCCAAGGCCTGAAGGCCCAAGGAAAAATCGAATTCAATTCTTTTTTCCTCCAAAATCACCTGTGCAAGTTGCGTGCGCCTCGTGCTGGTGCTGCCCCGAGGCCAGCTCCGTCTCATCATCATTCCCTCCCTGCCACCGCCGCCGCCGCGCTCGCCTCGGGAGGAGGCGGCGAGATCTGGCCGCGCCCGCCTCGAGGTGAGGTGAGCTGAGCCCGCTTTGCGCCCCCGATCTCGCGTCGATTTGGGCGGACGCCGAGCACTTCGATTTCTGACGGTCTGGTGTTAGGGTTCTGCTGCGGGATGTCGTCGTCGGGGAAGATGGAGGGGCCGTCGGCGCCGGCGCTGCGGCGGGACCCCTACGAGGTGCTCAGCGTGCCCAGGGACTCTTCCGACCAGGAGATCAAGTCCGCCTACCGCAAGCTCGCGCTCAAGTCCGTGTTCCCATCCCTCCTTTCCCTTTTTTGTCATGCTTATGCTACGTAATGGGAACGTAGGTGCCACTCCATTTGTAGTACACCGCATCATCTGGGAGGCTCTTTTTATCCGAGTGGTTGTAGCACTGAAATAAAGTTACATCGCAGTGGGCATAGTCCTCATTTGGGACGCACTTTATTACTTTAATAACATCTACGTCTTGATAGGAAACAAATGGAGAACATAGCAACTGCAGTCTTTTCAAGCCAGTACCAAGTATTGTGTTCAGATTCTAGAAGCATTTTATTGTTGCGTGTGATTTGATAATGCTGTTCATATTGTGCTGAAAGTCTTTATTGTTTCGGAAGGCCTCTCTTTAACCCGCCTCTTTCGAATGTCATGTCTTGTTTCTAGCCAACGGTCTCAGTGAAAGTTACTTGCTTGGTAACGGAAACCATGCAGAGAGTATATGGCAACAGACCTTGTAACCGTTAACCAATGGATTGCTAAATTTTGGACGTATATACAAATACTCAACGACGTTCCAGACAAAAGAAAATTTCTGGCAAACAATAAATGGACTAAATAAAATCTAGAGTTAGCAGTACAAAACAAACTTCTATTTTCAGATTGCGTCAGAAGTCAGTGTAGCACTAAAGCCACCCAACCAAATCTTCATTACTCTTCTGCTGCATCTGTCCTGCACCATGGGCGCATGCTCTGTGATCCTCCTTTACAATGAGAAAGTGTAACCGCATTTAAATGCCCCGTTAACCTGGTTAATCATGAAATGCGTAGTCAGAGTATTTAAACCTGTTGACTTGTTTCTTCGTGTGACATGACCTGTTTTAAGTACTCAGGTGAGTAGATTTTTTTGTCCCTTTAAAACATTGTTTTGCCAAATAAGAGGTACGTTTTAATTTCCATGAGGATAATGTACTTTGTGGGCTTGCAAGATTTTTAATGCTACTCCCCTTTTATGGTGACATGATAATTCTGTGAGTTGAAATTTTTTCCACTGAATGACTCCTTGTATGTATCATTACATAGAAAGTTAGCTCTATTGTTTTCATGATCCTTTTAGACATACACTAACTATGCCTGCACCTTTTCATGTGGATGAATTTTTACCCTATTTAAGAAAATCATCATCATAGTTCCGATTGATTTTGATAGGTACCACCCTGACAAGAATGCTAGCAACCCAGAAGCATCAGAGCTCTTCAAAGAAGTTGCATATTCATATAGCATCTTGTCGGATCCTGAAAAACGGAGGCAGTATGATACTGCTGGTTTTGAGGTGATGTTCTCTTATGGTTGAATCTACCAGACTAGTGTTATTGCGTCATTGTTATGTGTTATTGCCACATTGTTATGTTTTTCATTCAATGTTTCTGCATTATCTCACATTCTAGGATATGTAAGGAGCAAAATCAATTATTCTTAACAGTTTTCTTTTGTTATTTTAGCCCCCACTGTATAAAAGTTATTACATTTAGTCAACATTATTCTTTACATGTTCTCCAGAAGCTCAGGTCACCAGAGCTAACTATGGCAATGCATTTTTTTTTTCTGTTGTGATATTCTTTGTTGTGTAGCTTAGATTAGTTTTGTTGAATATTAGCTCACACTCTATTCATTCCTACCTGTTTTTACATGACGAAATACTGGCACAGTGAGATGTGGATATATTTATTGACTACTTGCATAGCCAGAATAACAATTATTTTGAAATGGAGGTAGTAATTATTTGGTTAATAACAAGAGATGTCAGCTTCAGCTCATTACAATGGAACTATGATCTCGAGTAAATCCTACCTTTTCCTGATTATCATTTTTTTATTGCACTGGTTGTTTTGCATTAGTTGAAGGAAGTGGAGCCTACCCTGCCATCAGTCATTTGTTGCCATAGTCCAATTATGAAAAGCCAAAAGCACTACAGCACCTACTAGTGTTTTAGTCTTGTAATAAGGGGCTGTTCGTTTTTTTAGGGCTAAAATTTATCCCTGTCACATCAAAAAGAATCTTGCCATTTAGGAGTATTAAATACAGTTTAATTACAATTTTTTTTGACAGATGAGTGCTAATTTGCGAGACGAATCTAATGAGCCTAATTAATATATGTTTTGGTACAGTGATGCTAGGGGTTCTGCAATTAGTTTTGTTATTAGACTTTATTTAATACTCCTAAATGGCAAGATTCCTTTTTATGTGACAGGGCTAAAGTTTAGCTCAAAGAAACGAACAGCCCCTAAATCTTCACCGCGGGGTGGATGACAGGAGTTAGGATGGGGCAACACTGGAGCACCAGGGAGGTGCTGCATTGTGCCATTTGGTAGATCTTGAGGGAAAGGAGGTGGAGACAAGGTGAGGGTCAGAGATAAAAGACGACTGAAGATTAATGGGGAGGGGAGGGAGGAGAGTAAAGAGGTAGTTTTGGGCCCTGGGCAGTCACGATGAAAAAAACATCGTACTGTTGGGATGGTCCTGTTTGAATATCGCAAATTTTTAGTTGTCTAAGTAAAATGTTGTTAGTATATGTTTAATTAATTGATTGCCAAATTGTCAACTGAGAGGCTGCTTGCTGTGCCGGAGGTCCATCACCCATGACAACTTTTCACATCACACCAATGGCCAGTTGGTACTAAGGCAACTTCATACAACTGAATTCCTTTAGATAATATATGTAAGATAATGGTTTTTATTAAGTTGCTCTTGACTGAGACTTATTTTTGAAAGAGAGTTTCTTGGAAGCAGACTTAAGTTGCATTAAGTTTTGGCATCTTGATGCAGGCAGGATGACCGGCATGAAATTTTGCATTGATGCTTATTATTTTGGTGACATATAATTTGATGTATGATTGCTGAGTTTCAGCTTATATATCAATGAAATGGATTTCTTGTTAAAATTCAGAAATTGTAAAAAATGAGAACAAATTATGCATGTACCCTTGTTGCTTTTATGTCAGGCGCTAGAAAATGAAGGAATGGATATGGAGATTGATTTATCCAATCTTGGAACTGTGAACACGATGTTTGCAGCACTTTTTAGGTAATCACTGAATCGATTAGAATGATATTGTATAACTAATTGAATAGTCATAGTAGCCTACTGAATTTCTAATCAATTTCCACTTTTAGCAAGCTTGGTGTTCCTATCAAAACCACAATATCTCCTACCGTTCTTGAAGAAGCTATGAACGGGACAGTTACAGTGAGACCACTCCCAGTTGGAACATCGGCCACGGGAAAGGTTCTGATTATCTGATACTACCATTCTTCTGGTAATGTGTAAGACGGTCTTCCACTCATAATCTTGTTTATTATAGGTTGATAAGCAATGTGCTCATTTTTTTGGTGTAACGATAAGTGATGAACAAGCTCACTCAGGAATAGTAGTCAGAGTGACCTCAGCTGCACAAAGTAAATTTAAGGTATGTGGTTGCTTTTTCGTGATAAAGTTCATTTGCCCTATAACAGAGCTTTTCTGTGTTGCTTTATTTTGTGTTTTCTTCAGTTTCTTAATTATTTGATATATGCAGCTTCTTTACTTTGAACAAGAAGTTAATGGAGGTTATGGACTTGCTCTGCAGGTAAATGCTAATTGTGTTATACGTTATAACGTTGTTAAAATGTTTATGTAGATTGTCAAGCTCTCTAATCTGTCATTAAATTAGTTCGAGCCACATTGTTTGCTTTCTTCCAGCTATGTGTTACGTATTATGTCAATTTTCTGATCAATGCTGAGGCATAGTACTGTATTGGATCCTAAAATAGATGCAATTCTAAATCCAGTTGACATAGGTAAAGTTAGCTTAAAAAGAGAAGTCCTGCCAGTAAGCACATGAAAATCAACCAAATTGATGTAGCTGTGGTCAAATGACATATTTCCATGTTTTAAAATTTTTGGAAAATGACTCTTAAGATACCATATTTTGACACAGCTAGCCACAACACAGATTAGGCTTCCTTCTATGTTCTGTTGGAGCCCTTAACTCCATTAGAGGGTTTGTAGTTACAATCCCAGTTTGACAAGACTTGCAGAGACTCTGGTTTCAATTGTTGTAGTATTAGTTCAACATTTTCACAAGGATTGAGCAAAGCACACTGAAATGAAAGATTCAAGCAGGGTCTCTAAAGTTGTACTGTACTTGGTTTCTCCTGTGCATATAATTTGATAAATAGCAGACCTGCAGAAGCAGACACTTTAATGCAAATCTAGCCCCATCACTTTTGTTGGCTTCATTTAAGTGCTGAGCCAAGGGAGGCACACATCTGGGCGCATTCTCCTTAGGGTTATTCTGTGGATTATTATCTTTCAGATTTGGTTTGTTATGCTGATTTTAGCCCTATATAAAGAAGCCTGGCTGATCAATTATCACCCTCTTTGTTGCACAATACACATGCAATCCTTTTTTCTAGCCACATCATATCGCTAGTCTTGTGGTCGTGGTCCTCAACTCCCACCTTTTGTCTTTCAATGTCTACTACAACCTTTGATGCCAATATAAGGAACATAACAATATTTTTTTCTTAGCTTTGTATGTCTTCATGGATATATTTGATGGGAGCTACAAAATATTTCGTTTGAGTTACCACATCCTTTTCAATTACTTATGTGTCGGATGTAGTGGGCGAATTAAATAAAGGAATTACTACTCACTTACGAGGTTAGATGAGGATATTTTTGCCGTCTAGGAATCTTTCTAAATGTATATTGTCTATTGTTGCTACCGGAACTGTTTTTTTTTAAGTGCTGCTCTATATAAGAATTAAGAATTTTGTGAGGATATACGTCCTTGGGACTAGTTTAATATTATCATCAGTCCACCCTTTTGATCACCAGGAAGATAGTCAGAAGACTGGCAAGGTGACATCTGCAGGCATGTATTTCTTGCATTTTCAGGTTTACCGTATGGACTCAACAATGAATGCGGTATGCAATTTGTATATTCTGTTGTTGCCTGTACCTGTTTTGGGCACTGTAAGTGATGTGAGGATTTGTTTCTTCTACAGTTGGCAATGGCCAAAGATCCTGAAGCTGCTTTCTTTAAAAGATTGGAAGGTCTCCAGCCCTGCGAAATGTCATCTCTCAAATCTGGAACTCATATATTTGCCGTATATGGTCTGCATTCTTACCTTATCTCTATATATTGATGGCATTCCTTTACACTAAGCCGTTCTAATGATTCCTGCAGGTGATAATTTTTTCAAGCCAGCTAGCTATATAATTGAAGCAATGTGTGCGAAGAGTTATGAAGACACAACAGAGAGGCTAAAGGAAATAGAGTCTAAAATTCTAGCGAAGAGAAACGATCTGCGCCAATTTGAAACAGAGTACAGAAAAGTCAGTACATGGAGTTGTTTGATAAATAATGTAATATAAGGCGTGAATTTCTTTTTAAATAAGCTTTGTTTGTAATGCTTGCAGGCTTTGGCAAGGTTTCAAGAAGTCACCACCAGATACACACAAGAGAGAGAAGCGGTATGTGTATATCCTCCCTTCCTCCAAAATGACATAGATACTAGCCAACGTGTACATACCTTGCTGTGGCCACTATATTTAAATAAACAATTCTAATCCTGGAAAAACAGGAAAATGCAATTCTCTCTGCAAGATGTGAATTCCATTGCAATGCATATTTCCATGTATGATGATTTTTTAAGACTTCTTAATTCTTACCTCTCCACTCCGAAATTATTTTTTGTTAGTAAAAGAAAATAAAACTCCCTAGTTTGTTAAACCATACATTACAACTGCACACATAGATCACTTGGTCCCATGATCACTCCTGGTAAAGCCCCTCATCAAAAGTTCCTCTTGTGGGCCCATAACAATAGAAAAGTCAAACACTAGGGGCCTGTTTGGATTCTGCCTGGGGGTCTGCTTCCTGCCAGGCAATTGCATCGTAACCTAGGCAGAAAAAATATCCCAACCTCAATATCATCACAGCATGCGACGACTGATGCAACCAATGTAGCATTGGGGTGCATTGTCAAAGGTCATTGAATAGGCGCAAACATGCTCATTTCACACACCCTTATTTCTTGTGCCAGACTAAGACATTCACATACGAGGTCTGCATGGTCTCATAGTTGAATAGGAGCGCGTGTTTTAAATACTAATCATGGAGTGCTGGTTCATTAAATTTGATTAGATATGTGGTTATTCGTGAACTTGTATTAAATTGGTACTGCGCCAGTGTGACAAGAAAGGTTTCTGACTTGAGTTTAGTACGTGCATTTATTGGATTTATCAAAGCTTTTTAAAGAATAGCAATAGTGTCCTGTATCTGTAAAATTGTTAGAACATGTTGCTAAAGATTGCAATCTCTGCAGGTTGATGATATGTTGAGAGAGAGGGATAATATCCACTGCTCATTCACAACCGAAAGAACGATCGTAAACCCTGTTGGCGCTGGTAGTAGCAGTAGTAGATATACGACTGAGCAGAGCATTCCTGAGAGCCCCGAGAATGGTAATGTGGATGGCAGAGATAAATCTGGTAAAAAGAAGTGGTTTAACCTAAACCTTAATAGATCGGACAAGAAAGCCTGACGAAACTCTCATCAGGGATGCCGTCACTTTGTTGTACATTTTCTGAAATCCTATATTGTATTCATGCCTTATGAGCTGTTTGGTTACATTCTAGGAGTTTTGTAGCATATAGGAGTTTTGGTACAGTGTCTTATGTGATGTATTGTCTTCAACTTGCCCCCTTTACCCCATACCTCTCAATTTCCTTCTGCGAAAGTTTGCACTGGTGTTGGGTGTCTGAGTATGTGTATCCGGCCAAGTTCCTAACATTGGTAATTAATTTTACCATTTTAATGGTACTTTGCCCCGCTGCTGCATGTATTTTGTTAAAGTTTCTGGATAAAAGTCTGGAAAAGAAACTGCGGTAGATGAAGCTTTAATCGTTTGCACGGCTAGGCCAGCCAAGAGTGCGCTCAGGGCAGCCATGATATACAATTCCTATATATAGCGTGTGTTATTGATAGTCCACGGATAACGTGCCTTTAAGATTCGTGCATCATGTAAATTGCTGTGATGTTTCTTCTCTTTCCATCCGTGCCATGCTGCTAACGTACTGTTCCCCGCGTCTTGCACCGACTCTCACGGCCTAGTGTTGTTCTAGCAGTTGCACGTGTTGTTTCAGCGCGGGAGGAAGGCGTGGGGCGGGAGGGAGTGGGGGGTGAGGGCGAGCTTCGACAGTGTCCGGAGGAAGAAAAAGGCGCCGTGGACCGCGTTACACGGGCTCGCTCGCGGTAGTTAATATCAATTGGGTGAGGAAAATATGAATATCAATGTTACAAGAGAAGTCACTGAGATTATATGTTGTCAAACATTTAAGTACCTATTCCTTTTGTCTTAAAATATTTGACATTCTAGCTACATCAAGTTTTCTTAAAAAATACTTGCATTCCCACTTTTCAAGACACATTTATCTTTTTTCAATACATCTCTATCTCTAGATTTTTTGTTTTCTGTGCACCTATTTTTTCGCACCTCTCCTTAATCTTCGTGTCTATGGTTAAAATGTTTTTTTTTGAGTTTGTCCATGGTTAAAATGTTAACTACGTTGAGACGGAGGGAGTATCTTTTGAAGACAAATATCTTAGCTTGAATGAAAATTTTCAGTTTGATAATAAAATCGTAACAATCCAGATTTGTTAATATCCAAATTGGCAAAAACAATTTGAAATAAAAAATGCTGGTGCTGACACGTGGACCAGGCCGGTCGCCTCTCCCGACCCAAGCCCACCACGCCGTCGCACGAGCCCTCTCCTCCTCGACCGCGCCGGCAAGTTCCCCAAATCCAATCAACCCTCAAAACCACAGGGATCCGGCCGCTTTCACTTCCGCCACCGCCGATGGCGCCCGCCCCGCCGGCGCCCGCGGCGGGGCCGGCGCCGTCGCTGGTGGAGTCCCTCTTCCAGCGCTCCCTGGACGACCTCGTCAAGTCCCTCCGTGCCGACCCGTCCGCCGCCGGCGAGTCCGCGGCCGTCGCCCGCGCGCTCTCCGAGATCCACCGCGAGATCCGCGCCGCCGACGCCGCCACCAAGGCCGTCGCGCTGCAGAAGCTGACCTACCT
>LAPY01000782.1:97191-112415 GCA_000970635.1 Eragrostis tef
GCCCCCGGGCGTCCACAGCGGCTGCGGCGGCGTTCTGTGACCTGTCAGCCCCGCCCGCTGATGCCGCCCCTTTCCTCCCGCTGGCGCCCGACCTCTACAACCTCCTCACCACGTCCCGCTCTAACTGGGCGCTCATCAAGGTCCTCAAGGTGTTTGCACGGCTGGCTCCTCTGGAATCACGCCTTGCTGCCCGGATTGTCGACCCGGTATGCCAGCTCCTCACTCGCTCTGCAGCCATGTCTCTGACATTTGAGTGCATCCGCACAGTGTTAACTGCGCTGCCAGCGCATGATGCTGCTGTGCGCCTCGCCATTGGGAAAGCCAAGGAATTCCTTGCTGCTGAAGATGATCCTAACCTGCGGTACCTTGGGCTCCTGGCACTTGGTATGATTGGCCCGGCATATGCATCCACTGTTCAGGATTTCCGAGATGTTATTGCGCAGTCATTAGGTGATGCTGACTCCAACATCAGACGCGAGGCGTTGCACCTGATGATGGGGATGGTTGATGAAAATAATGTCATGGATATTGCTGGGATGCTGGTTAGTCATGCTGCGAAGTCAGACCCAGAGTTTGCAAATGAAATTCTTGGTGCTGTTCTGGCAGCATGTGGTCGCAACGTGTATGAGCTGGTGGAGGACTTCGACTGGTATGCCTCACTCCTTGCAGATATGGCTAGGAGCCTGCATTGTGCTCAGGGGGATGAGATTGGTCGGCAGCTTGTTGATGTGGCGCTGAGGGTGCATGACGCACGACCAGAGCTTGTCCGTTCAGCTCGAAATCTTCTGATCGACCCTGCTTTGCTAGGGAACAACTTCCTCTGCCCTGTTCTTTCAGCTGCTGCATGGATTTCTGGTGAATATGTGCAGTTCTCGAAGGATCCTGTCGAGCTTGTGGAGGCTCTTTTGCAACCAAGGACTAGCCTCCTGCCGATGTCAGTGAGAGCAGTCTACATCCATGCAGTATTTAAGATTATCACCTTCTGTTTCAGTATGTATGTTGAGAGATTGGGTAATTCAAGTGAGGCAGTGGATGCAGCGTTTGATGAGTTAGCTGTTGATCCAAATGTGGGCGAGGAAATAAATGTTGCACATGTATCTAGTGAAGAGCAAGGTATTAGACCAATCTCAGTGGAAAAGGACCATGTATCTGGTGAAGAGAAAGGTATTAGAACACACACCGTGGGAAAGGACCCTTTTTCACATGAGTCAGTACTTTACATGATTAACCTGATTCAAACAATACTTGGTCCACTTGTTGAATGCAATGAAGTGGAGGTCCAGGAGAGAGCACGTAACCTGATTGGTTTTATCCATTTAGCAAGAGAGATTCAAGAGCTGAAGGAAACGAAGGTTAATGGTGACAAGAATAGCAGGGTAAAGGAGCTTGTAGTGACTGTGCGGACAATTTTCTGTCATGAACTAGGTCCTGTTTCTGCTAATGCACAGAAGAATGTTGTCCCTCCAGATGGTCTTGTCCTTGAAAATCTTGCTGAACTTACTAACATTGTGAGTAAAGATGATACTACTCCCTCAACTTCAGTCGTTTTCCATCCTCGCAGCCGTCATTCTGCAGAGATCAAGGATGAGCCTGCTGTGTCAATTGGTTCCTCTTCTCTTTCTGAGCATCGTAAACGGCATGGGCTCTTTTATCTCCCGACGGGAAAAGCAGAGGATGAGGCAAATGATTACCCTCATGCCAATGATCCTTTGCTACCCGCTAGCTATGAAACTTTTATTGATGACAAGTTGAAGACTATTGAACCTGTATTTGCTGGAAAGAAAATTAAGTCCACAAAGTCCAGACCGAAAGTAGTTAAACTGGATGGTGAGGATTTCCTCAGCACAATGGTAGCCAATGCAATCAATGCAAGTGTTCCAAAAGAAGACCCATTGTCTGGTGCTGTACGTGGTGTGCTATTGACTAGAGATGCTAAGCCATCATCTTCCCAAAATGTTTCAGTTATAATGTCTGAAGGAATGCTAAACAAAACGGGCACTGATGAGTCTAGTTCTCAGTGGATGGAGAAGAGAGAATCTGATTTAGGGGGTGTTCCTACTTCAAGTTCTAGAACAAGTAAGCACCGTGATAAGGAGAAGGGTATCGATCTCCCTGAAATTGATGGTAATGAATCAAGGAAGCACAGAAGCTCCAATAGAAGTGGACGTCGTCAAGGAAAACATAAGCATAGAGAAAGGTCCAGTACTCAGCCTGATATTGTACCTCAAGCTCCGGTAATCCAAGATTTCCTTCTGTAGCCGCTGATAGACTTTCTTGTTTGGTACATTTCTGTTGCCAAATGCACGTTGATTATTTTGTTCCTTCACAATCTGCACATTTTCCTTGTCCTCCTTTTTACCGGTGGTTGCTATTTACTTTATTTATCAGCTGTTTTTCTATCACTGTTGTATTATGTATATCTTACGAGCATAGCATGTAACGTTCTCCATTGGAATATATTAGCATAGTACTGTACAAAACCAGATTATGTTTTATATGTATAATTCTTTGTCCCCCTCCTATTCAACATTTGCTATTGTTGAGACCATGCAAACTAATTACATACTAGAGCTAAAAAGCCATGTGAACTTTCAGTGCACATATTCTTACTAGGGTGCTTCAGTGCAGATGTATTGATTATTGCGAACAATTTGGTTGTATTTTGTGCACAATTCAAGTTGTAAAATACAAAAGCATGCTGCAGGTGCCTAATGTAGTTGAAACTAAATAAAGATTCGTTTAAGTGAGACATCATATCACTCAATTGAAATGAGGGAATTTAAATTTATGACTTCAAAATTGCATAATGTTTTTTAAAAATAAGATTCTTAATGATTGCTTACTAGGAGCATGCTGGTCAGTGGTCACTGCTGTAGATTTTAGTTGCATGTTAAAGGCTGTTCAAACTTAAAGAAGACTAAATATGGCCCACATTTCTGAACAGATGACAAATGGAAGTTGATATTGAATTTTCCAACCAAAACCATACATTCTGGTTCTACATTTGTTTGAATAAATGGTCAACAGTCTTCTCTTCCCATGATTGAGTTGAGATGCCAAATATCCACCCACCAAAATAAAAACTCCATTGGGATTACTCATTTGGCAACACAGCTATTGGTTTTATAAGCTTCACCCGGCATTGACAGGAACCTTTCTGCTACTAGAAGCACTTGCCAACCGAAAGCACTAACCTCCATCTGGAATGAACTCATCGAATACGCAGTAATAGCTTGTACAACAGATTTCATATCGTTCCTTACCACTACTCAGGTTCTCCATAGACAGTGAGGTATATTCCAACTCTGACCAGACAAAATGACAGTCGCCTCTACCTCTTTGGCCCCTTAGTCTCTTTATATTACATTTGTCAGGATATCTGCCTCACATTGTCAGGTGAAATCAGATTGCAGAGTCCTGACCAAGTTTAGAGCAGCGGAGTTCACCAAACGATCCAATTGTTCCAGAAAAGGCACATGTTTCCTTCTGGGTAGCAGCTACCCACGGCAATCTAGGCACCCGGTAGCCATGCTCTAGAAGAGGTACAGCCTTAAATTGCTGCAACAACAAATGGCAACAAAATAGAAAAGCTTCTCACAAACCACTATGACCAGATAATGTCAACTGAATCCTACTGCTAGGTACCCAAATCTGTATCAAAACTGGCATTCTCCTTTAACCTGTTAACGGTACTGTACATTTAATCATTAGTTTCTTTTCTTGAAGTACTTAACAAGTAATATGATAAATACATGGAACTACTGTAGGTATACAGTAGTTACTAGGAAATTTAGCTAGACTGGCCGTAGAGTCTCTTGTGTAACATTAGAAATTTATTCTTAACACATATGTAGTGCAACTTTAGAAATTTAGCCCCAGTGCATATGTACCTATACCTGGTTCGTATGCTTGTGTAGAATTACAAATTTTCAAAAATACTTGTGTGAATAGTATGATCACACGGGATTAGTAAATACTCCGTGTATTCCGAATTTTGTAATCCCTCAATTGAAATCCCACGTGTAAAATACAAAAGTATGCTGCAGCTTACACACACTGCACCATCAAAATTCGGAGCATCTTTTTTATGCAACTCATCTTTTATTTCTATTTGTGTACAGTTGTGATCATGTTATTGAAGGTGGAAATGTTGTGCCATAGGCTAAATCGACACATCCTTTTGAAATTCTTAAATTTGGAATATAAAACCCAGAATGCAATTCTTCAAAAACTCCGAAAGCAAAGTTCAATTATTTGCAATCACAAACCTCACTTGATTGTCATAGATGCATCAATGACAATCAAGTGCTTCATGAAACTACAGTGGCATGTTACGAAGCTACATTTGTTTGGTTGTTGAAAAGCGTAAAATTAAATGCACCTCACCTTTCGTAACATTAAATTTGGCACATTTTCTTTGTCCGGCTTAGTGGAAATTAAATGTTATAGTGGCGCCGCTCTTCGAGCCTCAAGCACACGCACACATGAGAGGTGAGGCGAATCTCAAGTGTTAATTACTTTCACTCGTTGTATATAAGAGGGAAGGGCTAGCATAGGCCCAACCGCTGGTCTTGATGTTAGTCCTTCCTTTCTCTTCTAGTGTCTTGATTGTATAGCACTTCTGCAGTAGGCAACCAATAAAAGAAAACAGTAGCCGAAGTATCAATAAAGGAGGAGAAAGTAAAATGGATGGTGTAGGGTGTGTAAGCTGGGGACGACGGGAGGCATCTTGGATCAAGCGGCCTGCCACAGTCCGCCCTTATGTAGAAAGAAATAGTACATTCATATTTGGCGAGGTCACAGAATGGTATCCTTCTCATGAACAGTATCGTGATGGATTGTACATTTTCAGTTACAAATATGAGATGATTTTTCAAACTAAACGTGATAGCAGCTCACAGATTGATCTGAAGAAGGGCTGAAGTGAAATATTCATCAGCATGGACAAAACAGAAACCTCTGGTATTGCTAGAGGTACGAAAAGAAAGAAGGGAACTGGGAGCTGGTTCTTTTGAGTTATAATCTTTTCGAATATGGGATGCATCGGAGTCATAAATTGTAGGCTGAAAATGCGAATATTAAAAACTTATTACAGCAGTTTCATTGAACTGTACTTTCTTTCAATCCGACCAAATATGGCCAACGAGTACTGCTGCTAGTACCATTCTAAAAACCAAATCTGCATTAAACTTGGCACTTATATTCCAGCCGTTGCTGATACTGTACATTAAATTGTCAGTTGCTTCTCTTAAAGTGTTGAAGAAGTAACAAAAGGCAATTGCATGCAGCTCGTGGAAACATATGTTGTCTTCCATGGAGAGGAACACAACCCGAGTATTTCAGCTTTCATAGGTTAGATAATTTCACGTCAATGGGATTACTTAGCATGATGATCAATACTGTTCAACCAATACTCACAATTCGTGTATGCAAACCCGCATGCAAATCGATACTGTAGTTCTTTTTTTTTTTAAAAAAAAGCACAAATCTGGAGAGCAGCATACACCCACGGATTGATCATAAGAAGGGCTGAAGTGAAATATTCGTCAACTAGGACAAATCTAGAAGCCCTCTTTGTCAGACTACAATCAGGGAACTTCTCTCCATCCGCTTGTCAATTAACACTGCAATACAAGCAGCGATCGTGCTTATCAAGACTAATGAATTCCCAAACCAAAGCCAACAGAGTAATAAGAAGGCACATAAAAATTGAAGAAAAAACCGATCAATTGACAGTTCCCAAACTTGTTATACGACGGATATAAACATGTCAACGCACAAAAAACAACAATAAATTTGATTTCTTTCCTCTAAATAGTGCTGAAACAGAACTCTTGACTGGTTCGATCGCTTGCATAAGGGCTACAAAATCCTTTTTAGTTGCACCAAAACTTCATTGTAGAGGATTCGTAAGAAGAGATGGTATACACTGATTTTATCTGTTGAGCATACTGATTATAGTTGCAGCCTCAGCAATTGGATAAACCGTTTTGCATTTTGCAGTCACTTCCTAGGAAAATTTCCTGTCACACATTATGGCCAAAGATCAAGCTTTTAGGATGGAAGGAGATAGCAGCTTAAGAGAAATATTGATGAGCAGCTTGTCCCGGTGTCTGATGACATTGGTGTCGCAGGCTTCTGGTTGATGCCAAGATTCAGCCTATCAGAACTTAATTGGATGTGTACATTAGTCATGTGCTTCACAAGATTGTACATCGTTTCAATACAGCTAGATAAGGCCAACTGAATCCCACTGCAAGGCACCTACATCTGCATCAAAGTTGGCATTCTACTTCTGTTACTGATGATGTACATTAAAATGTCCATTTCTTCTTTTGACGTACTGAAAAAGTATTAAAAAGACAAATACATCACGTAACTACTGCAATATAATGTCTTCCTGCCTTGCTTGCCCACATATAGAGAGGAGGCCGTATAAAACGAGCAGTGAGTGCTTCAGAGACATTGCCCACACATACTTCCCTCCTCGGCATGTTAACTAGACGGTTGGGTGGGATTGGGAGGTACTGGGATATGTAACTAGACTGATTGACTCTGTATGCTATGGAACAATCTGGTGGACTGGGCTTCACCTTCTAATCAGCGCTATCGATGCGACCATGAGTTAAATCTATGGTGGAGGCAAGCCACTCTCAATCCTAATCAGCCTCGTCGATCGTTGCAAGCCTCAGCGACGTAAGACTCTGCTGCGAACGTCTCAAATGCTCAAAGTCCGCGTCCGGGACAAAAACACACTGCTATCTTCAGTTGCTGCCACAAGTGCAGTTCCTGAAGCAATGCTGGATCCATGATTTCATTTCTACCGAATTAGTGCTTCATATGTGTGCATGCGAGCCACTCATTTCTTGGAGGTGAAACTGGGATGACATCCAAATTTATTTCTTCTGGTGTACCAATACCATGCTTGCTTTACGTATCAATTAGCATTGTTCTTGTAAAACAATTAGTATTGGTTCCATAAAAAAACAATTAGTATTATTGTAAGGAATCACCGTTAAGTTGAACCGATCTTGCTTCTAAGCGTTTCTTATTTGGCGAAGAGGATAAGCTACTCTCCGTGGAACAGAGCATGCATCTGTTTTTGTTCTTGCCTACGAGAGATTGCCTCTAATAAAAGCAATAATAGAGCTTACATAAATAGAAAAAGAAAGCCGTAGTACCTACCGCACCAAAGAAAGTCTGAAAATCGGGTGCATGCTTCTTTGATCAAGTTGGTGGGATAACAGCTTCAACAGACGGAAAGAGGTTGAAGGATATAGCCAAAAAAAATTAAAAAAAAATAAAAAAAAAGAAAGAAAGAAAGAAAGAAAGAAAGAAAGAGAGGACCCCAGGCCAAGCAGTAAGTAGAGTAAAGTAGTCAAATAGGAATACAACCTGGATCAAGAGTTTTTATTAATTGTTATTAGTTTCCTGGGGTCTCCTTGGGGCAATGATCAGACTTCAAGAGGGCCTGTTATTACAAAGTTTGACAGGCATCCAGTGGAAGCCAATCACATACACTGCACCAAGGTTTTGTGACTACACCAAACAAACCATAACTCGCTCAATCTTTGTTCTCTTCTTGCCCGGATTTATCAACCTTTGCTGCTGCCGATGCATAACTTACGCTGCTGTCTCTCATGCTCTTGCACTGGCTTGACTGTTCGTAGCGAACGAAACCAATCTTAATCTTCGTTGAAGAATGTTTCAACATCTGAAAAAATTGATGCACACAATGGATGAATGAAATAACAAAAGAAAAGACATACTCAGTGCTGGAAGCTCCCACACAAGGTGGGGTCTGGGGAAGGATTATTATACAAGGCAAGCTTTACCCCTGCAATGTGCAATGCAGAGAGTCTGTTTTGAACCTAGAACCTCTTGGCACTAGTGAAGTGACTTAAGCACTGTGCTAGGTATGTACTTCAAATAACGAAGGAAAGATAAAAACTAATTAGGCCCTTGCAAAAGAAATTACTTACATGAAGGAAAACACTGATTGGGTGGCGTCCACATATGGTGTTCTCATACTCTTGCAAATATTGTTTGAATGCATCAGGGTCACCAGTCTCTATGATATCCATACCCATATGGTCCAAAGCCTCAATAGATTTATGAATGGCACCATGTTTCTTATCATAGTATGTATAACTAAACCTGTGAGAATAGGTTAACATAATTATTTCCTTGAAACATATGACAAAACAAATCAACATACAAGAGAGCTGCGGAGTTAAAAGTAAAGGCTAAACATTACCATGACACATTTATCTTTTATATCAGGTGTAAGCCAAGAGAGTTGCAATCCTATCTATATCCCCTACCTGTCTCCAAATTTCCCATTCGATTGTGAAATTACCCTAAATAATCTTTATGATCTTAAGATTGTACGACAAAATATCATAAGGCACACACAGCAAAAAAATGGAGTATTCTGTAGGATTTGTAGAATTGATACTTTACTTTGTCAATGAGAGCTTTCATTGATATGCCTGGTAAAATTCAGATTATAAGACAATATCGTTTGCTTTTTAAGAAAAAAAATGTCTTCTGACGTCTATCGAATTTCCAAATTTGCAATTGAAATATTCAAACGATGTATAGCTGCATAACTTTTTTTTTTGACGTAATTACAGTAGGAGAGGCTCCCACTGCGCTTTATAGCTGCATAACTCATTCTTTAGACATACTTATTTGATCACACAAAGTATATTGTTAAATGTGCCAGATGATTGGTGCGGACCACCAAGTACCATCCTGTGAATGATTTGAAGTACAGAGGTCATGGCTAAACTTGTCGATGAAACCCTCTGCTTTTAACCATAGTATTTGTTTTGGCGACTCACAAAATAAATTTGAACACTTTTTAGGACTTGTGACAAAATAGTTTGTGAAAATCTCCACATGTTTTACAGCATAATTATCTCTCCTCCGGCTACCTCTCTCTCTTTATCAATTTCAAATGAATTTTTCATATAATCACACTTTACAAGACACCAGCAACCACATAATCATTTCACATGGGGAGCCACTGGTCAGCCTTGTGTGGTCATTTTGTTGCTCATTGCTAACGATAGTGGCTCAAGGGTAACATTAGCAACTGATTTCTCCAAATTCATGGAATTGAGGGTTGTTCCGACATCCAACATGTCATGTGCCATGGATTTGCAAGCAGTACACGCAAGATGTATAGAAAAAACACAAGCAATATACATGAGGAAAAGATGAAAAAACATTAATCACTTACCGGGATCCCCAATGGCAGAAGTCTGATGACACAGAAAAGAAATTCTTTGGATCATCAACGTATTTAGAGAGCAGCTGTCCATACATGGCTTCATTTTGGGAGCTAAGGGCACCCACAAGAATAGGGACAACTTTTACAGCATGGCTGTCAAATCAACATGGAAAAGGGGAAAATGTAAGAATATACAGAGATAAGAGTTTTATTCCCACAGGATACTTAATGGACGCAAACATATGAACAAAGAATTTACCCCTGGAAAACTTTAGAAAGGTAGGGCAAATGCATTTCCATGCTATGTTCAGCTTCATCCACACTAAGGTCCATAAATTCAAACTTTCCAGTAGCACTGAGTTCCTCAATGACTGCAAAATCGGAAATCAAAAGAGTGAGAAAGAATATATCAAATTCAATCTTTTATGTTAGAGTTTAGTTCCTTAATGACTAGAAAAAATTCAGGTAAGGATGTATAAAAATATTCACATTGGCTGTCAAAGGACTGGTGCTAAACTATTCAACTTGTCACAATTCAAGCTACTGGCTGTATTTGACAAATATCTGGAAATATCTCATGATGCGTATCAACCTGAGCACCCACTTTACAATCCCTCTAATGCTGAACCAATACCAGTAACCTGTCATCCAATCCTAAAGAAATTTCCGAGGTAGGTTGAAACTACTATACAAGAAGCTAATGATGCATAACATGCATTATTACCAAAAAAATAGTAGTTGATCAAATATGTATAGTATGTACAACGGATAATACATAATTAGGCTAAAAAATTGAAGCATCCACCTTCCTGGTCTACTGGCAAATCCCCAATGGGGGTGCTATAGACAGTAGCCCTGGTTAGAGCACATTTTGGAGTGTAGTAGTGATGAGAAGGACCAAGCAGAAACACCCGAGAACTGTATCACATGCAGAGAAAAAATATATGAGACAATTAATGGGATAAAAGGGGAATAAGAAGAAATAATCTGATTATTAGTACACCTCCTCTAATCTGTTTGAAAGAACAGTTGTTGATTATGCAGGTGCTCAACTAGAAAGAAATTGCATGGTTTGGAAATTGAAAATGTCAATGGATGCATGCTTCACTTCAAGTCTTTACCAATGAAAAAGTCAGGATTAGGCTGCATGTGTGAAATGACTGAGAAAAATGTCTACATCAATGAGGCAACAAAATGTTGCTCATGACTTACAAAGTCGTCAATGTAACTTTTGTGGGTACTACTGACAAGCTAGCTCCATCAGTTTTCAACAAGGGAATTAACTCGCTCATAATCCTGGGGGCTTGGATGATTTGGAAGCAAAGGAATGATGGACTCTTCAACGGAACCTCGCCCAATGTGCAGAGGACAATGTCACTCATTGAGGAGGAGGTGCGCCTTTGGGGTTTGGCTGGTGCTCGGGAGCTTACACGACTACCTGCAGCAGCGACAATAGGATTGTAGGTCCTCTTCGTCGTCGTGTGTATGGTCGTTCAAAAGCAGCCTGTGGCGCGAATGTAATTTAAAAGCAAGTGGTGTGTGGTGTGTGTGTGTGTTGTACTTTACAACTATCTCTTCTTAATGAAATGATGCACATACTCTTGCGTAAGACTATCTTTTGTGGGTACTCTTTGCTGTGACAAATCGTATGGATGTTGAAAAGGCAGCTGTGGGCACCTTGGGTGTGTAGGTTCAGTGTCTGGCAAATAGTGAAAAGTAGCCGGGATTGTAGAGATAAACTTAAGGTCTTGGAAACAGAAAAAGAGAATCTCATGTTGGATACATCGCAGTTATTACTCTTTGTAACTCACATTGACATGCAATTTAGAACCATCTGAGTTACATTCAGAATCTAACGTTGTAAGAGAAACCACAGTGGAACTAGGCATCACGGGGGGCAATTCTATCAAGGGCTGCATAAAGCACTGGCAAGGTCTTCAGCTGAGGTTTCACAGGACATGTAAGCAGCTGGGCAGAGTGTCACAGAGCTCGAAGACAGCTGCCAGATAAAAGAGCTGTGGGTAGAAGTACGACCGTAGAAAGAGTGCCCATTGAAATCTGTAGGATTATAGGACTAAAGTTCAGTTCCTCTTTAGGAATTAACAAAAGCAGGTCCTCTTTGTCTTAAGAAGAGTCCAAAACAATCAGGAGTCACAGGTATCAATTGGAAGCCTTACAGATGGAGGAAGTGACTACGTATTGTTCAAGCAAGAATAACTCTGAATCATAATATCAGCAGTTTTTGAACACCTATAGCTGTCTTAATTCACTGATCAAGAAAAACACAAACCCATTCAACCATGTTTGGATATTCTTTTCGAGGACTTAGCTAAACTTTGGAACTAGCAGCATGAATATAGGACCAAGTGCACTAGTGGATAGTGGAGCAGCACTCCAATAGGAAACAAAGAGGACCCATTCTTTGCTGTTTGCATTGTTAAATAAATCATTTCACCAAAGCACACGTGTTTTGAATGATAACTAACTTTTACATAGATATCAAAGGTACATAGAAGCATTCACAGTGAACTAAATATGGAAATGTTTGGAGAAAAATGATTATATAACATGCCAAATAACTCACATGTTAGTAGGATCTATGTTTCCGAAAGCATATGCTGCGCAGCGCCCCGAGTATGAATAACCAGCATGTCTGTAGTGGAAAGTAAAATGTTACAATGAACAGTAATTGGTGATAGATTTTACAGTTATCACTTCAGCATATAGATATCCCAAAACAAAAATTATACTTGATTGATCTCAGCATTTATACGATATAGTTACAAGTGCAAATACTTCATAGATAAATCAGCATAGGTATAGAATTCTGTAATCAACAACTTACGGTGCAATTACTCCCCTAACATCAGGAGATTTGTTTAGACCAGCTGCCCTCAGCCAACCATCAAGCTCCTCATCAAGCTTCCTGGCTAATTGTGAACATGAAGCAGTTCTTAGATCTTATGAGATGACAACTTATAAGATAACATAACAAAGTAGAAAGAGGAAGCATTTATGTGCTGTACCTAAAAGTGCAAATGCTTCGGTGATACATTTTAGCTCGCCACAAAAACGAGTAGAGAAAAGTAACAGCCAGTGTACATGTCTTAATGGTAGTAATATATTATAATCAGGCCAATTATACATCCTAGCAGTTAAGGACATCAACACCTCATATACAGAGTGTGCAGCCATGTAGAATCGTGTTTAGAACAAACATTTTAGATTTTAGACAGATTGTAGGTAGGGTATTTTAAAGTTGGCAAATAAAAAATATGAATGCCCTCTAAGAAAACTTTTTTTTTTGAAGAAACTTTTGATAGGGAAATACTTAAGCTGGTGAATGCAAACAAAACAAGTTTTGTCCCATGCCATTGCTTAAAGAGGATTGTTCGACCCCAAGGACCAGAGATCATGTTAACAACGATTATAGATAGAATTATACCAACCATGTTCAGGCTTCGAAATCTAATAAGATAAAAAAAAAGGGAACATCTGAGAAGCATCATGATAGCATTGTTTCGGCGTGTCCATTAGAACTTATCAAATCTACTTGCAAGTCTATCTGAATTGTTTCTTTTTCATATAACATTAATTCAATAATTGATATCTAGCGCATCGAAGACAAACACAGAAATCCTCAATGTTCGCAGCCTAATTCACTAAACCACATATTCCACTTGCATTCCTTGATTCTGAATTTAAAACTGCATTATGTTATGAAAAGAAGAGCTCCCCGTTAAAGCACCTGAATTGCTGAAAGCACACATTTATAACGAACTCTTAGTAAACTGTCTCAATAATCATACAAGAAGGCAGCACAATTCGCTTTCCCCTCCCTAGGCAAGCACATAAATCAAACGCACGGACTGACAACTGGATTCAAGCAACTAGCCACCCGCAAAACTGCCGAACCAAAGACCCGATCGAACAGCTAATCAACCTATCTCGCAACGGGCACCTACAGAACCGAATCAAACGAATAACAGCAGATCGAATTGGGGAGCTCAAGGTGTGGAGTTGGGCGGGTAAGTACCATTGTTGGTGTACCAAGAACCAGCGTGCGCCGCCCTTCTCACGCGCTCCATCGGGTTGATTTCGGGGATTGCTAACTTCGGCCTTCCGCGATTAGGCTGCAGGCACAAGAATCTCTCTCTCCCCCCCTCTCCCACGCTACCCTTTTTGTTGGGTCCTCGCCTAGGGGCTTCTAGTTCGCACCCGCTCGGCCGCTAAATTGCTGGCGCTCACTTTGTTTTTTTTTTCCTCCCTCCTAATTCGTGTCGGTGGTTCCAGATTAAAGACAGAGGATTCAGATCAAAATCAAAAAGCTTAATTGAATCCGGATAAAGTGTTCAACTTGGATTGGGTTTTTTTTCTGTGAATACTCAGAAGAGCTATGTATCTTTATATTAAAAAATATATAGAGAGAAAACGATCTCTTACAAACTATGTCACCTCACTTGGAAGGAGTTGCGAGGGACTGAGATTACATCATGTTTGTGCCAACTTCATGGCTACGAATAGTGTTGGTCAGCATAACCCGATATAATGCCCTTGAACATCACACACCCACTGTAAAATCTCTACACATTGACAGATTTTATTGTGCCATTTTCTTCAAAGGCTTGACTACAGAGGACCCTACTCTAGTGGAGCTCGTAGTGTCTTCAAAGGCACATGTTTTGATTATGTAACATGGCAATGATTATTTTTTTTCTTACACAAGAAAATATAGTAGAGATCTTCAAACATTATAAGTGAAAAAGGTTATGTTGAACTTTTATTAAGGGAGGAAGGCGAAACCATACAAATTTTTCATGCATAGTAGTTGCTTGATATATGATTTTCTCGTCCGAAAGAAGAATATAATGTATTATATCTACCCCTGATGTATAGAAATCGCTGCCACGACAGGTGAATCTTAAGGCAGAGATAAAAGATTGGGCCATGTTTTATGGAACGCTAAGGGACTTTTACATTTTTATTAGAATTATTATGAATCATGTGATTCTTTGTGCAATGATGAAGTGCGCCAAAAATCATTGTTTCTTATGTCAATGACTGAGTCTTTAAAAAGTACCAAAAAAGTGTATATTTGTAAGTAGTCCATTCACAAGGGACATTGAAAAACTTTGATGTATCAATGCATTGAGTGATAAAACTACTGAGTTACCCTCTTTTTGCCTTGCATGGGATCAATGGACACAGGAACTGCAATCCGTTCTACAGCGAATAACAGCAACTCAGTACTAACATTGAATTTCACAGCTGGGCAGTCTAGCATTCGAGTGAGCTCTGTTTTTTGCAGACGTTTCGAAACCAACAACCAAAACTTGAGGTTCAGCTGAATTTTCAATACAAATCTCCAATGTGTACATGCTAGTAAAAGAAACTGTCCTTGCTAGCTGAGTTTGTGCAGAGAGCATCAGATTCCTATTTAGGTAGCTAAACATCATTTCAATTAGTTTGTACCTTCAACACTTGACTTTAAGATTTCGGGTCTAGCCTCATTGAGGTCAAGGCCGGGATGCTCTTTTTTTTATTATCTAAAAAAGAAAAAACACTTGACATTAAGATGTGTAAAGACTGCTGGGATCATACAAAAGCAAACCGAAACAGGACATGAGATCATATATATACAAAATATAAATCAAACGGTGAGAAATCCTCCAGTAGCTTTCCCTGAATCTCAGAACTGCGTTATGTTCAGTAGAAGCAATTGGACGACATCGTCTTGCGCCAGTCACCGCTCCTCATTAGCGAGCGACTCAAACTAACCACAAATGCACCAATCTGCGAAAAGGTCCGGTTTTGTCAATTTTTAGCTTTCGCGAGGCCAATCACACTAATCTAGGTAAACGAGTGGAGCATTAATCTAACTAAAAGATCCTATAATTCCTAAGAACAGGAATAAAAAACAAAAGAAAGCTTTGAGCGCCGCCCGCCAGTAGTCCGCCACTACTGCGGCGGCGGAGGAGCAGCAGCC
>LAPY01000782.1:133320-148950 GCA_000970635.1 Eragrostis tef
CCCTGGCCGTGCGCGGGCCGCCGAGGAAAAGGCACGGCACGGCCCTTATAATAAATGGACCGGGCCAGGCCGGCACACGGGCCATCACTTAAAGCCCAAGCACAACACGGTATACTTTAAACGGGCTAAACGGGCCTCAGGCTAAACGGACCGGGCCGTGCCGGGCCGGCCCTCTAGATAAAATAATTATTTTTACACTGTTTATTATTTTTTAAAAATATAAATGAGAAAAACGGACCGTGTCGGCCTATTTAGCACGGCCCGAATAACGTGCTAACGGGCCACTACTAAACGGGACGTGCTCGGACCGGCACGACGGGCCTATGCCTAGGCCCAAGCACGGCCCATGCTCAGACCGCGCTAAAAGGACCGGGCCAGAGATGGCCCTTTTAGCCCGCGCTAAAAGGACCGGGCCAGAGATGGCCCTTTTAGCTCGGCCCATCTGGCCAGCTATACGTCCATCAGTTCAAACTGGGCATGAAGTAGTACAATTGCAGGTACGCCACGAGAAGTTCATTGGAAAGCACCAGAGCAGTCAGTAGTCACAGTGAGTACTGACGAATCATATCAACTAATTAAGCACTTCGATGAGCCCCTGGCGGTATTTATCTGTACGTTTCATCAAATTGGCGGTGAACGTCGCAGAAATCCGCCCATGGCGCTCAACCTCTGAGAAGAAGAAGGACGACGGTGAGGCGACAGGTGGGATCCGCAGCCCTTTGAATTTTCAGCGAAATTCATTTTTCTTAACAAGTAGATCAATTTCTCAATTTAAAAGGTGTTCCTGAGTTGTTAAAATCGTGGAGAGTTCTGGATAGATAAATCAAAGTACAAACTCTAATCTCTCTGTTGGATCAAGTCATACTTGTGCTATCGATTTTGGATTAAAATGTGTCAAACATGGATGCTTGGTAAAAGTTACTTTAATGTTCAGGAGCCTTTATGGATTGGATAAACTTCTGGAAAATTCACCAACACTGTAGATTTTGACAAAAATGTTTGAAGGGTATATTGTATTGTCATTTTTAATGTGTAGTTTCTTGGCAAGGTATATTTTGACCTTTAGTTGAATGATTTAAAATTTAAATTACTTTAAATTGAAAATTATACAATTTGGTTTCAGACGATTCATAGACAGGGTCCTAGCTGGTCAAATACTTACGTGGGGTCCTCACTGACACCAGGGGTGTCACAGTTGATATTGAGAAAAACTTAGGAAATAGAAAACTGCTCCTTTTTTCTTTTTGACTGAGTGGTAAAAAAGGAGGTATTACAGACAACTCCACGTAAAAAATAAGACTACAGAAGGATCTATATATATGTAGTAGAGACGGTTCTTGACCCATCTTTGGAATAAATTTGCACCATTTAAGATAACGTTTATGGCGGTACATATAAGGGAATAAAGAAGCTACATTTTGAGTTTCTTCTCACATCAAACAAAACAGCAGACACATGTACTGCTTGGTTTCCAATGTTTATTAGGGAAACGTTCAGGTCCAGTTGACAAACAACAAACACATGTACTAGTTTGTTTACACTGTTTATTATGCATAGATATTTGCCACCATTTATGAGACAGACTAGTTTTCTACAATATAACAGAACAATTTACAATACACCTTCAAAGTGTCACTCATTCATTAGCGAGATATTTAGGCTGAAATGAATTTATGTAATGTCTCCTTGCTAAAGGTTATATCTTGGATACCTTTCTGACAACATGATTTCTTCTCAGTTGTATTGTCGACTTGTTTTCAGCCTAATTTGTTCCATTTTGGCATGAAGTTATCCATAGTTTCATCTTCAATGCTTCTCTTAGGAATTGTGTTACATTGAATCAGCTTCTTCTTAACAAGTACATTTTCAAGAGCATCTCTACTTCTCTCATTGTTCACTTGTTTTGTACTTCGGATCTTGTACACTTTTCTCTGAGGATTGATACTTCTTGGACTTCTTCCACATCCTCTGTGATCTGAGGGTCTATTATGCCTATTAGGTTGTCATCACCCAGCAACAGTAAAAATGTGAAACATGACTAAGTTAACTATCAAAAGTACTAATAATTGCTCTCTAAGCTTTTCTTAAATAAATATATAGTTAGCAATATATAAGAGGGAGCCTCTTTCCTACTCCCGGGTGTAGCTACTCCCACATTTGTATCTCACAATCTAGGAGGTATTTTTTCATATTTGATTTTTAAAAGTGGTATGTGGACATAATCTTTTTTTTTCATATGAGGATACATCAAGTATATGGACATACTCTTTTTTCTATACAGAAAACACGATATATAATAAGGTGCAAAAAAATGTGAGCTCCACTCAAAATTTTTCATGGTTATCACTTTGAAAAATCTTATTTTGGGTATATGTACATACCAAAAATGATAAATGGGTATATACACATACCCATGGTGGTTTTTTGAAAGTGGGAGTAACTACACCCGGAAGTAGAATGGATTTTCCCTATATATAAGAAGAGCCATAAAACTATAAACATCATTCTTATCCGTGAATTCTTCCAATGCAATGTACATGCAACCGAATGTTCCTTCAGCCCATTCATGTACTCTTGTTTGATCAATCCCAAAGTCAGGCACCTTTGTTGTTCGAATCATCAAGAAGCATATTAGATGTGTGCTTATGAAATATTGGCATTAAAAAATGAATGTAAATATAGTGCAACAGGGGCTGGCAAGGCCAATTTACTATGTAATAATCATATCCTCAAAATGATAGTTTGCTATTCTTTTGAAACTTTATCACTATCTGGCCCTCTTGAAGATTTCTTTCTTTGGTTATGCCATGAGCAACTGAATAATTACCTCATAACAATGGAAGTCTATAAACTAAATAGTAAAGTACAAATCAGTTGTGGGCTATTTCAATGATTTGAGCCCAATTTGACTTAATTGGACCAAATACCAATATATCATAGATTATACTTATTAAAAATGAATTTTATTTTTGCAAAATAATTGGCTGTGCATGTGCACACAGCACGCCCATCCCCATGCTACCCCCGAATATCAGTTGTACACAACAAAAAAATTGCATAATAAACCAGTTGTACAATTGACCCATGTATGTGGCACATCACTAATGTCTCAATGTAGGTGATATAATGAGTAACTATACTCTTAATCTTCAATAGCTTATAATTAATGGCAACAAAATCAAAATTGTAAAACAGGTTATATCATAATGTAAGTATACTTAAATTTAGACGAAACTTAAAGAAATAATATATGGCTTTAAATATACAGCTAAAGTTGATTGTATGGTTTAAATCTAGCAAATGCATGCACGAAAAAATAGATGCTCATTATTTAATACTAGGTACTTTCCCTGCGCGTTGCTGCTGGAATTCAGGTGTAAATTGTAGGTAAATGCTGACTAAAGATGCTGAGGCATGAAGCTCGTTTTGGTGGTAATTATTGTTGGAACAATCTGTTTAATGTAACTATTGTTGCCAATATCACATCTCACACAAGCCTTCCTACACGCCATGTAGGTGAATTTTAAGGAACATATGAACTGCACTCCATTATGTTTAGAAACAATGGATAAAAATTGCACCAACAAAGGGTGAAAATTGAGAGAGCAGTCAAATCATATATGTGTTCAAGTCCAGACCTTAAACAAAACAAAATAAATACAGATCGTTTGAGAATTTACTATCTCTCAACTTCGTGGTCGCTTATCTGCACTTCATCTTATGCACCCTGGAGTTGCATCATCAGAAACTTTGTATTGGCCTATGTCATTGTCCAGTGAATTACTGCAGAACAATGGAACTCTCGATAAAATAGACCCTGGAATTTGAGGTGAAGCACTTATATACCTTAGACAAACAATATTCAAACAAAAAGAAAATTAGTTTGCAAGCAATTTATTGATTTTAGTATTATTATTAAACATTTGCGAGTTGATCCCATTATGGAAACACATGTTGTTTAAAAGTAGCAGAATAAGAAAGTGTATCCACGACTCTAAAAACAACAGAAGAAAGAGGTGGTCTCAAAATTATTTAAAAAAACAGAAGAAAGCGGAAACACGAAAATGACGTCTGCATGGTGACTGTGGACCGTGCCACTTCTCATCGGACATTGTAACTGGGAATTGCCTATGACAGAGATCGTTAGCCATGATCAGTTGTTTTGCAGAGGTGCTGGGAAATGAGAAGAGCGACAGAAAAGAGGGAAGTTCTGTAAAATAAAAGAGTTGCATGCAGCATGATCGATATACGTTACGTGTTCCATTTGTACTGTCCACGAGATAGTCATGACCTCATTGGAGATTTCCTAGTAGCTTTAAAACCTTCCTTTTACGTTACTCCTAAGTGGGCCATTTCAGTTTCAAATTTTCAGATTTTTCCAGTTACTCCTAACCAGAACAATTTTTTATTCTTCAGATGCCACGTTCCTACCTAGCAAATCCATACCCCGTAGAAAATTGAAGCATGGAAGGGGGAAAGGAGGCGGTATTGATAGTGTGCGGTGAAGACTGTGAGGCGGCACCAATGTTTGACATCAACACAGGACATGAGATTTCTTACGTGCATGATTGTCTTGCCCCTCCATCAGGTCTTGCCTATGTTGCTGGACGTCTCCTTGCCGCATCTCGATCGGGCAAGGACGAACCAATCTTCGGAGGAAGTGCTATCTATTTCTGGGCTTCAAATAAGGTGCGTGCTGATTACGTCATATCTTCGATCCAAAAACAGATCTGTAACTCGTCAATATCATAATGCCTTCTGAAGTTCTTTTCTCTTTGTGGACTGAGACTTTGTGAAAATTATCGCTGTTCGAGCATCATATTTGTTCTCTTATTATAAGTTGATGACAAAGTAGCAAATGAGTCTCAGCATTCAGAACGTCCTTATTATTACTTATGGTTGTGCTCTGTGGTTCTGTCAAATGAAATTTGGTGATTTACATAGTCATGCTAGGTTTCGTAGGATTTCGAGGAACCAGGTTTGTTTGCAGTATATCAGTAAGAATTGGTTTGTAGGATCTATATTTCAATCCACAGACCTAATTAATTTGGCTTTTTGGGAACAAATGGGCACTTTGTCGTCCATTCATAGAGGCACTTTCTGGTTGTCATGTCATTCAGCTAGAGCATTCCACAGCCATTTTGTGTCACGATACCCTCAGCCACACGGTGGTGCATTGTTTCAGCTCTCTGACGGCGTAAATGGAATGAGGGGCGTTATGCCATCCGAAGTCCCAACACAGCAACCCCAAGCATCGTTTTTTGCCGTATCCCAAAATTTTTGATTTAGCATTGTCCACCACTTTGTGGATTTAGTGTTGGTTTAAACATAATAGGGACACCACTAAATCAAGATTTATGCATGATTATAAATATACAGAAATTGTGAAGATTTTTAAAACAGTAAGGATGATAAAACAAACCGCCTATAAGTATATGGTATGATATCCATTTCGTAACATTTAAAGATTTACAGTGATTGACCCATAATGCATACCCCACCCCCACAAACACCCCGCACCACGCTGGGAATAAAGATTTGCATTTGGCTAAACCATACAAGGTTTAGTGCCTACAAAATCCCACTGTATGGTTTACATTTTTTAATTTGTGGCGAAGGGGTACAGTTTTACTGGTTGATCTTCCTATTTGAGACATTTGAAATGGTTTGGGGTAACAGCCAAATTCACTGGTGGCGATTGGAAGCAATGTTACCGTCCAGTTACCTGAACAAATTGAACAAAGTTCACAACACAGGTGCCATATAGAGTGCTACTCCCATTTGCCAAAAAAAAAAAAAGTGCTACTCCATCTCTGCACAGGAAGGTCAACTCTAGAATAACCTAGCTAGAGGGGGAGGGGGTTGGCTTTCTGGCGCCACTCAAAACTTACGTGTGTTTGACAACAACTTGTTGAGGGATGTGATCTCTTTGCAAACCTCCAGCCTACCATGACCGAAAACAAATTATCATATGAGCATATTGTTCGGGTATATATAGCATAATGATACGTTTTATCTTGTGGTTTCCTCTTTTGTTTTTCTTGGCCAGCTTGAGGAAAGCCATAAAAGTTACATAGGAGAAGCCATCGGACCTATTGCTTTCTCAAAAGATGGGATTTACTTTTCAGCTGGAGCTCATTCAGGCAATGCATACATTTGGGAGGTATCTACCTCAGTAATTCCATTATCTTTTTCCTACAATAGTAAACACAATACTCTGTTCTGAATATAATGACATTGAAACCTGTGTTGCTGGAGCTGAATAAGTTTTCTGTGAGTTTTTATTAACTTATTTTCATTTTTTTAGTCAAATCTGACATCTGAACCTATCTAGACACCAATACTGAACCCAACAGGGAACTGGTGCTAACCCAAGATTATGTTATCAAACTCGCTATGCTGGTACATGTATCCATCAATCTCCTGACTTTTTCTTGACATTCTTGAATTTCCATCTATAAAGGGGAAATTACTCATGCAGCATAACTTATTTTTGATGCATCCAAATTACGGAATCATGTTTCCAGACTGAAGCAAATCTAGAAAATGTACAAAGGATATGATCTGCTTTTTACTATAAAGAAGCAACTCACTTGACATCCAGTTTCCAAATTTGTTCGTTGATCACAACTATATACATCCTAGCTTGCTCCCTTTTATCACTGTTATGGATGACGTTTTTTGCCATTCATAACGTTCAACAAGGATCTCTCTGACATTAATACATCGTGATATAATAATAAAACTATTAAATTATAATAGTGAAAATATCTCTTTTATGAAATATTTGATCCATTGACAGTCAACAGTTAAAAGGCTTGATAAACACTTCATGATAAGTTTTAGTGACCCAACTAAGTAATATGATGTCTTCATCCTTTGGGAAATTATGATCTTCAGGTCGCAAGTGGAGCATTACTAAAAAGTTGGAGGGCACACAAGAATGCCATAAGTTCCTTATCCTTCTCTCAGGATAGTTCTCTTGTCATCTCTGGCTCTGAAGATGGCACTGTGCATGTGTGGTGCATGATCAGGTTCCTTACTGTTAATTAAAGAATTCAGTATTTTAGTGCCAAATGTATGTTTCAATTTTCAATGATTTCTTTCTCTTTTTTTATCATGATTTCTTTCTCTTTTCACTGTGAGTTTACAGCTTATTTCAAGCTGAAGAACCCCAATACCATGAAGCTATAAAGTTTTGGTCCAATTTCCGTAATATAATCCAGCATAGGGCCTCAGTAACCGGCATTTTAACAATTCTAGGAGTGCCCTGTCCAATAGTGATAACTAGCTCGCTTGATGGAAGTTGCAAGGTTTGTGCATTTCAATATACAGTAAAACGTGCCACTCAACTCGCTTTGTGGTTTACATCCTTATCCATGTGCCATAAATCATGATACTTGCAGTCTAGCTGTTTCCCTGAATACCTTAAACATTGGAACCATTGCCAAACCAATAAGTTGTTGTTGCGGTATGGAAATTTAATAATATATTTTTACAGTGAAATGCATCAGAGTAAAGTTTTTTTCTATTCTTACTTGGGTACATGAACTTTTTTTAAAAAAAACATCTGGGTCTACAATCTATTGATGTGATGCAACAACAATCCTCGATGATATGGAAAAAAAAATCAGCACGGCTATTAACGCTGGTGTGGCCTATCAGATCAACGATGACATGGAAATTGCGGGAATTTTTCATAGACAGAATGGAACTATAGCCGCTCTGCGTTGAGCTGAAGAAGTCAAACCATATGTTAGTTGCATCGAAATGATATGAACTGTGGATGCATTAAAATTGATTCACCATTCCAATGATGTGGAAATTCATATGTCCGCGGTATGTGGAAACCACATCAGCGCTAATCATCAAGTTGAAGGGATATATATGGACATATATGTTGCACCACTGAGATCGCGGAAACCAGATGTCCACTTTCAAATTTATGGACCCAAGTGAGAATATGGGAAAAGTTTAAAGACCGGATGCATTTCACTGTAGTCAACTTACGTTAAGAGGTCTTCTGTTGTTAGAAACAAGACTACTATGAAACTGAACAAACATGGGGGAATATGAAATATACTTGTTTCATAACTTATTTCTAGATTCCATCTCATCTTGAATTTGACTTCATTCCTTCACATGTGATATTTCTGTGAGCGACTAAAGAATAGACCATTTTATATTAAATAACACTGATGTATGTTGCCTTAATAGGTCACAGAACTTATGTCCGGAAATCAACTTTGCATGCTGGCACTCTCTAGTCCAGTTACTACAATTGCTATTGATCCCTTGGAGCAATTACTGATTTGTGGAGCCGGTGATGCTGCAATATATATCACTGGATTGTACGGCATTCGAATGCAGCGTTCGGCCTTAAAGATTTCCAAGGATAATTGTCAAGTGCTATACGGCCACAAGTGAGTATTATTACACTTTCTTTTCAGATCATGAAAAGACAACACCTGCATTATGATATTTTATTTAAGGACCTTCATTTTTATGGGTTCATAGGATGACAAACTAAATTCTTGTCCATATATTTGAATAGCATACAGATATCATTCCAGGTCAAGCATTCCAATATGTATAAAAACAATTATGCCATTCAGAATTTCAGATGATAAACATGGTTATAGAAAACTATGAAGTACATTACATCAATAAGTTCTTTTTAACTAAGTTAACATATACATTTGTAGTTCTTTGGCACTTTGAATATATTCCTATCATTCACAGTAGTATCCCATAATTTGGGCTGTAAATTATTTGTCAAAAAGATGATTTGCCCAAATTATTAATTCCTAGTAGAACCTCATACTATCAAGTTTTTCTTGTTCAACAGAGCTCCAGTTAGTGCACTAGCATTTAGTTCTGAAGGAGCCTGGATGGTTTCTGGATCAAAAGATTGCCACGTTTTTATCTGGGACACAACAACATGGAATGTTGTTAGGAAATTAGATAAAAAGTTGGGTGAGTGCTCGAGAACAAATTTTAGCTCACGCTACATGTGATTAATTCTCACAGCATATTTTTCTTCTGAATCTTTTTTTCCCGACAATAGGACCTGTAACAAACGTGCTAGTGATACCAATGCCGTCTATTTCATCACTACAAACAAAAATCTCCCTCGCTCCGGAGATCCCTACACTTGAGACAATAGTCAAACCAGCCAAAGAAACATCGGTATTTTTGCAGCCCTCTGGTTTCTCAGAAGATGGAGATTCCACGCGTGCATGTTTTCAAAGTTCTAGCCTTCTAAATAAGCAAATATTGGATTTGGAGGTAAGAAAAATATTTGGTACATCAACAGAAAAAACTTGAAGTTATTTGTTGTGGAAAGTAACAACCTTGTTTTGTTTCACTGTTTCATTAGGAAAAGAGGACACCTGAAGCAATCGAAATGAGTGTTGGGATGATAGTAGATGAGCAGATGAAGAATCAAAACATGGCAAGGGAGTTGGGCGATATGAACTCAGTACTGCAGTGGAAGGCAAGTAATGTGATGGATCTAAGGGCGGACAAGGATAAGCTCCGCCGAGGAACTTGATTGATCTACCAATGTTTGCGAATTGAGAACTGTGATAGTTGTAGTAATTGAGAAGACGAGTTGGGTCTGCCGGTGAGAAATTTACTCAAGTTGGAGTTCAAATTTAGGATTGGACACCTTTTGCTTTGGTGGTTTCGTCGGCCGTATTTGACACATGTCCAGATCCAAGAATTATTGCAGCTTCTCATCCCCAGCTCATGAGGTGGATTTGGTCTATGGTTGAGCATTACATTGAATCATAAATAAAAGTTTAAACTAGTTTATTTGTTCTAGAAACTTCAGATCCAATGTGGATTAGAGCAGGAGCTCTTTTTGAGAGAGAGAAAAAAACCTAAGAGATCTTTTATGTGTGCTTTTTTCGTAAGTTCTGCATGTTTTACAGAGTAGGAAAAACTAAACGTATTCTTTGGCTGCTGCAGAGGATGGTTGGGACAATAAGAAGATGGAAACTACTACAGAAAAGCTTAACGTCCTTTTCTTGTCCAGCTTAACGTCTCGTCCATGAGTCAAATTAACAGTAATGATAGTGAAGGAATCATCTTTGAAATTTTGAATGGTAAATAAGAAACTAGTCTAGTCTATCTTTCGATGGTAAATAACAAAAGGGGAATTGGCCCTCTAGCATTGCATATCTACTTATAAAAGTACTACTCGCCAAGAAATTACGCACTAAGGTTAGAGATTTCTGGCCACTCATTCCAGCACGTTTAACCAGTACATTTTATTAAGAGATTTGGTGACTGAGATTTTGTACGCCCACCCTCTAAGTTTTGGAACAAGCTGGAACAGTTTCTAGTTAACGCTAGAAGATTTAGTTTCTAAATGAATAGGATCTTACCTTTTTCTTACTGGACAAATTAAATGCGTCTAGAGAATTATTTCTTTTAACTTGGAACAATTTAGAGTCAGTGAAGATCGAACATTTTTTTTATTCACATGAAGAGAATAAAGTTCGGGTATTTTTTTAATTTACCTGAAGAAAATAAACTTCAACCATTTTTTGATTTACAGAAAAATAAGCTATTGAATGCGTCCATGTGATTCTCTAAACCCCCAACTACAAGACTGAAGAGATTTCCACCATCCAAAAATGCTTGTAAAAGGTCGGTAAGGATGGAGAAACAAGAGCGCACAGAAAAAAATAATGATTCCATTAGCATAGGCATCAATAGGTTACAAATAAAGAATAGCTTAACTATCATACTCAACTCGCGAGATGCAAGCTGCAGTTAGTCCATTTCCTACAATAGAAGAGAAAAAAAAAATGGAGACATACTCTATTCACTCGCTTCACATCTTCTTTCCCAAGAACTAATTACATTGTCGGCTAGTTCCTCACATAATAGAACAAAATGCAGCCTAAAATTATCCGAATCACCTAAAACTTAAAGGAAAATTTTGTAATGCAAGGCTTCTCACACTGAAAAAGAGAAGGGTGAGAATTTGCGGGAGCTACAATGGTGATGGATTGCCGTTTACAGAACCTTGACGCCACTTGGCCGTTTACCTTCCATGGCATCCTTCTTATCCCGGCAATCCGAACAGAGAAAAGGACCTTCCCACGGCTTAGAGCTAGAGGAGAAAATTGATCCAGCATGAACTGATATACCTTCACTTGGTTCGAGGTCTACCTGGCAGATGGCACATGTAAAGAGACTGGAGGATGTCCTCCCGCCATTTGAATCATTGCCTAACCTGCGGGTATAAACGGGGGAATTTAGCATGGTTATGCAATGGATGTCCCATAATGACACATCAGAAACTTACGGCATTTCATCCATAAAGAATGTCAAACCATAAGGCAGTATGCTATGAAAATTAGTAATGTGAAAAACAATGAAAATAGGCTGTGCTAAGAAATTTCTAACAAAAGTCATGTACTCGTGAATCAGTACTTGAACCAGGTTAATGATTAAAAGGAATCGTAGTTTTACAGCATGGATTCCAAGTTCAGGTACAACATTGATCATTTGGGAGGTATATTCAAAATGAAAAGATTAGCCATACATTTCACCCCTCAGAAATTAGTTATTGGAAATCTAAAAGGAAAATGATACACCAGATTAAAATCATTCTCAACATAAACAACTGAAAAACTGTCAGTCCATACCAGTTAATCATTGTTAGCATAGAAACTTCAGAGCCTAGTACAGAAACTTATCAGAGCCTAACTATGTCTCCAAAGATAAATTATGCACACTTGACCAAAGCTACTTGTCGAACATTCCCTATAACAAGGTTGAAAGGGAGCTTATCTCTGCTGTAAGCAAGGAATTAAAAAAAAATGTTCCAATAACAGAACGATATTCTTTCTTGCTCATCTGACCATTTATCCCTTTGCCTCCCCGTTGTTGTCTCATATTGATCGGTAGATTCTAGCAACTTGGTAAAAATCCACTTGTACTAAAAGAACGATATTTTTTTCTCGCCCATCTGACTATTTATCCCTTTGCCTCCCCCATTATCGTCCCATATTGATGGGAAGATTCTAGCAACCTGGTGAGAACAAGCACCAGGAGTGACCATGCCTCCACCAATCTTGGTCTCTATTACAGTTCAGGATGGCAGGTTTATACAGTGACCTGACTAATACTCAGTTCTATTAATTACACGAAAGCTATGTTATCAGGTGGAAAGAAATATCAACCGAGAAGACATTTGTGAGGAATGATGATTTTTAACAAACAAAACATACTGCACGATTTCAAGAGGGTTTTTAGGAAACATTGTGCGTCCACATAACCTACATATGATATAGTTGGGATTAGGGGATGGACAATTAGCAAGATAGATCGACTAACTCACCCTCCGAAGAGGCTCTGAGTATTATTTAGGATATATTTTCTTGCCTGCCTTTGTTCACTCATGCGCAATCTGCTAACAAACTTGACGGCTAAACAATCTGTTAATGATCTTTATCTCTAACTCAACAATAACTTGACAGGGAAACAATTTTCTAAAACCGACTTATTGAGTATCCTGGGCCATGCAGTGGGCCCACAAGACCACTAAGTTTTCAAAAGTATGTTCCCTTCACTACTAGACTCCGCCAAGCCACAGATTAGGCGATAACAGACGTGGCTGCCAATGAATGCAATGGCTATTGTAATATGCTTGATCAGGACCAGCTAGATCATTAAGTATTTGTATGGTTTACAACAAATCCAGTGGCTTTCCAATGAAATGAAGCAACCTGGCACATGAACCCCACAACAGGAAGCTAGTGGAAACTATTTTGACCATCTCACTAATAAAAGTTATTTGAAGAAGGAACTGAACTAACCTTTCAGACAACATCGCTGAACCTTCTTCGAATATCTCTTCAACGATACCAATTGCTGAATGTTGCTTGGTTAATTTAGGAGAAGGTTCCTTTGCTTTCTTTCTGAAAATTAAAGACTTAAACTTGTTCATCTTTTTAGGCGGAGATGGAGGCCGTATTGTTTCACCAGGTGGGATAATGTCAACAACAATGCAGGTCGTATCATCCTTTAGCCCTCTTGTCCTGAGCGCCTCCTAAATGATTATTGCACACATGTGGTTGATAAGAAAATATATCTGGTGATGCAGTGATGGCAATTTAACAACCACAAGACGCCTCATCAATAGTTGCCTAGATTACATAACCTATTAGTATTTTTTTTACCTTAACAACTTGTTTAGCAGCAAGCTCAGCAGGCAAACCTCTGCAACACTTAGCAGCTGCCTCTGAGGACAATGCATCCCAAATGCCGTCTGATGCAATAATAAGTCTTCCTCCAGCATTTGACAACTAACAGAAAGAACAATAAGCCATGTCAAGAACAATGTGATGCAGTGATGGTAATTTAACAACTACAAGACGCCTCATCAATGATATAAACAATTGCCTAGATTATATAACCTATTGGTATCTTTTGTTACCTTAACAACTTGTTTAGCAGCAAGCTCAGCAGGCAAACCTCTGCAACACTTAGCAGCTGCCTCTGAGGACAATGCATCCCAAATGCCGTCTGATGCAATAATAAGTCTTCCTCCAGCATTTGACAACTAACAGAAAGAACAATAAGCCATGTCAAGAACAATTAGCATACCAACATAAGGGCTTAGTCATCTATCTATTGGAAATAACAAAGTACCTTCACTTGCTTGACATAAGGAACAGGGACAATGAATTCCCCAACATCAATATCTCCAATGGATCTTGATAGGCATAGACCTCCTGGCCAGCATCGTAGCGGACCAATCTTAAAACAGGGTAGGACAAAATGTTGTGTTAAAAATCCTCCAAATTTAAGCTACTAGGACAAAATCATATACAGAATAGCAAGCTATATAAATGTGTAAGAACCAGTATGAGAAACCACACCTCTGCGCCACCGACAACACTAAGCCTTCCAACCTCACCTCCACTAGCTGTAACACGCTCCCTCCTGTCACAATTTTACATGACAGTTAGTGCAAAATGGAAATAACAGGTTACTCAATCAACAATTCATATTAGTACCCAAGCATTTAGAGGGAAAAGTATTAGGAAAACCTATCAACCAGGGAAAATCGTGCTGGCACATAAACCAAGAGTGCAGAAAATAAAGTTTTCTGCCTTTTAACATTAGTGACTATAATGATTTAATAGAGTAACTAGTTATCTCTGGTAGCAGCTGTGCCATGATTTATTTAATTCATGTTGAAATCGAAATGTGACTGTATCTTCAAATAAAGGGAGCAGTAATAGCATCATGAAGAGGTGTATACTTTCTAAGCAACTAGTAACTAGTTAACGAGCATAAGCATTTGATACTTTTGTACTACCATCTTCATGTTTCCTTACAAGGAAGTAAAGGAAATGCTTCTTGACGTGCGACTACACACACACAAAAAAAAATGGTACCATAGCAACACATGTATTTTGGAAATCAATTAGTACTCACTCCTCAACATTTTCTTCTAGTCTGTGGTCCACAGTTAGCAAGGAGACAGCTCCACCCTGAGCATCTAAAATACAGCGAGAGTCGCCAACAGAAGCAACAGTGATAGTCCATCCGTCAATTATCACAAACGTGGCAGTTGTGCCAGAAGTTTGTCCTGGTAAACATCCAAAAAGGGAAATCTCATCAGCATTTGGAAGCCTTATATAGTGCGACAGTAGCAGCCAAATACCAAGAGTAGAATCATGCCTTTAGTTTGGAACTCCTTGTCGGTTTTAACGAACCCCGCGACAAGCGCTCGGGGTAATGCATGCAACCACTCCTCCCGGGAGAGGCCCCGTGGCATCGCGCTGAGGACATGGTTTAGCAGATTGTCCCTCGTGTATATCGCGGCAGCATTGCCGTTATGGCCGTCGAGAACCTGAAGACAGAAAGTTGATTAGCGTTTAGCGATAACGGTCAGGTTGGCCGTTACAGCGTCAAGCATGCTGCTCTAGCCCAGCTCGGGCGCAGCCACGTGTATAATTGAGGTTTACTCCCATGCCCTAGGCCCTAACGAAGAACAAGCCTAGTAAGATCTGCTGCAGAGCAAAACAAATTGAGCGACCACGGCCTATGAGTACAAGCAAAATCGAAGCTGCATTGAGTTGCGACGACCAGCGAACCGTGGATCCTTTAATCACTACTAGGCTAATCCCGAATTCTCCAAATGCACTAATGCAGCCAGGCACTGTAAGTTCCAAATCGCAGAGTTCAGCTAGTGCAGCCACCCCGCTCGCTAACGGAAGATTAGATGTATACACAGAGAGAGGGCAGATGCCACTCACCGCGAACACGGCGAAGGTGGGGTGCGGCGTGGCGGCGGAGGACGAAGCGGAGGTGGAAGGGCGCGGGCAGTCCGTACGGAGCAGGAAGAAGTCCTCGCCCTTCTTGGACTGCGCGGCGCACCCGTACCGCAGCAGCGGTCGGCGCCGTCGCGCCTCGTCCTCCTCTCCTCCTCGTCCCGCGCTGGCGCTGATGCTAGCGCCCGCGTTCGCGTCCTCGTCGCGCGCAGAGATCCTGCTCCCGCCAGCGGCTCCGCCGGCGCGGCGCTCGGTGCGGGCCTCCTCCTTGATGAGCGCGGCGAGCGGGACGAGGCCGCTCCCGCCGCCCCGTCGCCTGTGCGGCTTC
>LAPY01000782.1:149012-159856 GCA_000970635.1 Eragrostis tef
GACCCGTCAGGGGAGGGGGGTTAGCGTGACGCGGTTTTGGTTTTATTATTAGGGTATCTCCAACCCAAAATGCCAAGGGCAAATGCCAAATAGGGACAGCAGAGAGTAGGGATGGGCGTGTAAAAAGGCCGGTCCGCAGCCCATTATTTTAAAAAATTGGCCTGATCTGAGCACGGCACGGCTCGATGTGTGAGTGGGCTGTGCCGGCCTAGGGGGCTGGCCCCTTCAGCCTACTATGTGGCCCGTGTAGCATGGCACGGTAGGCCAGGCCCGTTTAGCCATTTTTTGCATTAAAAAATCAAAAAGATAGAAAAAACTACATCTTTTTAGCCTCGGGCTGGCGCGGCACGGCATGGCCCATTCGGCCTGCGGCACGGCACGGTCCATGTAACACGGCTAGGGCCGTGCTTGGGTTTGAAGTGAAGGCCTGTGTGCCGACCCGGCCCGGTCTGTTTATTATAAGGGTCGTGTCGTGCCTCTCTCTCGGCGGCTCGAAGGGTCCGGCACGGCACGTTGGCCAGCTTTAGGTGTTTCGGTATGACTCGATTCGGATTTTCAGAAATTCGGTTTTTCAAAGTTGCCACCAAGTGCAAAAATATTGAGTACCTGACAACTTCGACACCCAAATTTCGGTTCGGTTTTCGAGTATACCGAAACTACCCAAATAATATACAACATCTCAATTATTCAGCAGCTCATGTGTTGACACTAAGTAATATTCAGAGGTTCATGAATTATTCAGTTCTAGACAATAACTAATAAAAAAACAGTTCATGTAAGATTCAGTAGTCCACTAATATTTAGCACTTCATGTATATTGAGCTAATAAAACTCATATTTCCCCTTGCAAAAAAAATCATGTTCTCACCATGGTGAGAGGGTGCTGCATTCGCGGGAGGAAAATTCAAAGCTGGCAGGGAAGGATGAACCTGCCTGCTATTTGGGCCAAACAATGGCCCAAGAAGGCCTGGTACAATAGGTAGGTACGACAGGTTGTTTTTCTATGGGAGCAACTAGCATCGTGTTTTTCGCTCAACAAAAAATGAAGCAAATGTAAAATTGGACCTTTTTTTTACGCCAATTTTGATTTTAATTTTTTTTTAAAACTTCGTAAAATCAGATCTGTTTTTTGAATCTGAAGCAATGAGTTGCCCTATTCTGTATAGAGACATTAACGGTGTTAAATCCACAAGGAAAAGGCAATAATCCACTACCCTTTGAAAATTTGGACCTGTTGTCATTTTAACATGCAAATTTACCCCTATTTTGACATAAGGCTGTCATGCCCACATCAAAACCAAATTTGGATATATTTGAAACACTATGTTGCAGAATTTGATGAAAATGTGGACATATTTCATAGTGGGGTACTGTGGTACGCAAATACTAAAGTTTTGGGCGATTGGTTTGGGATAAACAATACATATGGGCCCACGTAACCAGCAGCCGATTCATCACTGACTTGTCTTCCTCATCTGCTCCTGCGCGCGTTGTCTCTCTCTCCCCTGCCCAAAATCAAAACAAATGCTGCAGTGCGTCGAAAATCAAATCGATTTTGGATGAGAAGAAGGGTGCAGCTCGGTGGTGATCCTCTACGCAAATCACGGGCGAAGGATTTTTCTCAAAAAAGAACAGAACAGAGGCCATGGCGTGAGCTTCGGGAGCTCAAATCAGCATGTGGAGAGAGGGGATGGCAGCAAGGATTGGAGGAATCGAATCCTGCAGACTGTGGTTCCATTTGAGCCATCAATTTGGATCGCGGCCACTGAAACTAGCAACGGCAACGGCGAAGAGAAGAGGCAGCGACTGGAGCTCGGCGAGGAGAGAGATGAGGAAGGGGCACTTCGGCGGCCGCTGAAACTAGCGATGCCCCTTCGCCCTCTTTTCGGCCCTGGGTGCGCCTGAGCACCCGCCTGACCGCCAGCCCGTGACGTGCTCGCTCGCCGCCAGCCTGAGCCGCATCGCGCCTGCTCGCCCCGCAGCTCTGCCAGCCTACGCCTGCTCGCCCCAGCGTCGCCACCATACCCTATGGTTAGGGTTGCGCCATGGGAGACCGGACTCGTGCTAGCGCGCTCAGATGAGAACTATAGAGAGAGGGCAGGGGTCATTTCGCATTTTCTATTGTTTTATTTATTTTTCCAAAAACAAAAAGAATCTGTCGGATTGGAAAACAGTGACAAACGGTTGCTTCAGATTCAAATAAGATGTCTATTTTTGCAAACCGTAAAAAACAGGCCCGTTTTCAGAATTAGACTTCAAAAGGAGTTTGGTTTTGCAAATATCCAAAAAAAAGAGCATCATGTTTTTTTTTGACGGAACCAAATTTTTGGCGACATTCACTAAGTGACTGTAAAATGTGAAGGTGTTTGTGGACTCTGGAAGATTATGAGGTAACTGAACACATGATTGGTACTATTCAGGAAACTGACACCAAGGGATGGCTGGCAGCTTTGAGGAAATCTCTACCTCAAACGGAATTGGTAAGGGTGGTTGTGACTCAATGGGCAACTTGGTACTCAAGGCGAAAGGTGATCCATGAAGACATTTACCAAAGCCTATTGTCTACCCACAGTTTCATTAATAGGTTCGCTGATCTTGCATTATCAAAGCTGGAAAAGTCACGTGCGATGATCAAGCTCAGAAGTGGTGCTCTGTGGCCACCACCAGCGGGAAAAATGAAATTCAATGTTGATGTGACCATGGCAAAGAACCTGAACAAGTCAGCTGCAGCTGTGACAGCTTGAGACGAAGCTGGAAACTTTGTGGGTGCCTCGGTGCTTGTCATGGAAGGAGTAATTGATTCAGAGATTGTGGAAGCAATGGCTTGCTGAGAGGCCTTTGCTTTTACAAGTGATTTGCCGCTCCGTTCCGTTTCTTTTCTGGGCCGCCTCTTTCTCTCTCCCTGCGACTACTCGAATCAGTGATCTTGATTTTCAGCGGCTAGAAGGTCGGAGGAGCAGGCTAAGAAGGTCGGGTCGGGGATGAGTCTCCTTCTTGGGCCAGCAGAGCAAGAAATCAATTTTAGTTAAGGAGATTTGGAGCAGCAGAGGTCCATTCCGGAGGTGAGCACTTCGATCCAGAGCAGGGTACTCAATTTCGGTGGCATGGATTTTGATTTCGCTGTTTTCTCACCGGCTTCGTCCAATCCGAGATTAACATGTGTGGTCCTCGAGCGCTGAGGTGATGAACACCTTAATCATGGCTGCCCAACTCTGTCCTCGCTTCATGTTGATCGCGCTGCCCACGAGACCTTACCGCGCTCGTTCTCAGGCTCGGCAACGAGCTCTCGCGCCCTCACCATCGGCCTCGGGTCCGAGCTGGCGCATAGCATCGACGCCTTCATGGATTCTAGGAAGGTGTGAGAGCCTGGGAGGTGACGGCGCCGTTTAGAATTGGCGTAGGGAAAAAATATTCGGGGCCACCTGCTGCTGAGGACCGATGGATGCGCTCCACGTGGAGGAGACACCGATGGGCACACCGGATGGGCATAGGGAAGCCGCAGCCGGTGAACGGGGGACGAGTCTTCCTGCGCTGAGCTGTAGACCGTTTCACCAACAAAACACTTATTTATGAGGTGTCCTCCAGCAAACACCAAATGTCACGAGTCAAAACAAGGCTTTCCAGAGCCAACCGGGAACACGGGGCACACTGCAAAATAAACATGACAGCTTACGTATAAAGCAAAGATTAATGCATGACTTGTCAACTACAAAGAAAGAATAACGTTAATCATATTTATGGCTAGTTAGAGTTGGACATGCACTAACCAGGCAAGAATGAGACATCTTTGTGGCTGCAGCTGCAGGATGTGACGCTTCTTGTGCGAAGATTGACGCCAAACTCGCGGCAGTTGGGTTCATTGCCCTCCATGATGGAGAAGTAGACTATGTCATCGTCGAGTCGATGGACAACCGGGAACTCTGGGGCCTCCTTGGGTAGATGCCTGGAGCTGTAGCTGTCGTCCTTCCAGACAGTGGAGAGTTTCACCTCGTGACGCTTGACCCATGCACTGCTGATATGGTTCAAGGTCCAGGTTGTGACAGAGCCACCACGGCAGTCATCACAGAACAATATATGTGGTGCTCCTGCTCTTCGTTGGTGGGGCCGTTGCACATGAACATCAACATACGTCAGGTGGCCACAGCTGGCCATGACGCACCGGTCTTGCAGTAAGTTGTAGTCAGAAAAGCGAGTCCTTTTGGCCTCTTCCATGGAAACGTTCGGTAGTGCTGTGAACTTGAGAACCAGTGTCATCTGCTCTGCCTCGTTGTTTTCTTCAAGCAAGGAGTTGCACGAGCAGGAGAGCAGCCCACGACGCAGATCCAACCACCAAAAGCTGCCACCGCACACAAGCACCGTGCTAATCTCCCAACCGGGCCAGTCATCAAGCTCAGAGGGGAGGTGCACTATCTTACGACACCAAGCACCAGCCGATGACGAGAAGAAATGGATGTACCACTCTTTGCCCACCCCTTGTTCTAGTGCAGCCACCACAAAGCAATCACCCCGACGCATGATGCCCACCCCAGAGTAGATTTCCGTGCCAAGTGGGGGGAGGTGAATCAAGGCTGGAGGCACGACACCCATCACAAAGTAATCTGTGCCAGCACAGGAAACCTCAAGCAGGAGGGTCTTCTCATGGGATGATATCACAAGCACACTAAACTGCCCAGAAAGTGGAGGGAGATGAAAGTAAGTGATGTCATGTGCGGAAGTAAAAATCCTGTTGGGGACATCTGCCTTAAATAGAAGCTGAGATTTGTTGGGTGGTTTCTGTTTGCACAAGGACAGCTTGAAGCTCACACCGCGAATGGTGACACCAGTTGCTATCCAGTGTATGCTGCTGTCCTCTGTGACATGCTCATGGCACTGTCGGTCAAGAAAAATCCATTCAACTTCCTCTTTTCTCAGACTTTTGACATCCATCTCATTCCTGTCGTGTGGCTTGGGATCAGTATATGGATTGAACGTCTGCATACCAGTAGAATTAAAGAGTCAGAACCACATATCGTAAATTTATTAAGTTTGAAATACCTTAAAAACAAATATAAAACAAGACCTTGGAACAAGAATACCTCGATGCTTGCCAGTAACTGCTGCATTATGGCACCATATTTGTCCAAATCAAATCCTTTTTGGCGTGTAGATGTCTCAAAGCTGGCCAGTAGATGACCAATAAAAGCCACATAAGTTCTGTTATTGTCCTGAAAATTAATTTGAAACCATTTTAGATACAGTTTATAATTGAAGGTTAATGAAGGAACAACTTACTTTTTCATTAGCAGGGGTGTCGCAATGGATCATCCGCAAGTGCTTCGCAATCTTCCAGGATCTGTTTCTCAGGTGTAGCCCTGAAAAATAACATTGTGTAATTAGTACCAATTTTTTTCGACTGTACTATTCATGCATGGCATAGACTAGATGATCCAGAAAAAAAAAAACTTACAGCAAGATTCATTAAAAGGGGGGAAGAACCAATAATTTCAGACCCATGAGAAGTATCCAAGCATGAGCACTCAATTGAGAAGATTTTATAATAAACCAGGAGACCAATCAATTGAAACAACTAGAAAAAAAAAGCCACTGAAAGTACACTTGAAGATAGCCAATGTAGCCAGCCTGCTGCCAAAGTGCTCAGTAGTCAGTTCACACATGAATTGTTATGCATGTTAAGATGGTGCGATGGATACATTCGGAGGACAACAATGTTGTCAAATTCCAACAGCATCTCTTGTGCCGTTGCGTTGGAAATCACTTCATTGTGTTTGACAAACAAACAAACAAACTGCAAGATGAAATAACAAGCAGCCATAACTCCACCTATCTTTCTAGGTGTTTTCCACTGACAAACTACTTTTCTCCTCTAGTGGCACTCGTATAACTTCGTATAATCTCCCAACCGGGCCAGTCATCAAGCTCAGAGGGGAGGTGCACTATCTTACGACACCAAGCACCAGCCGATGACGAGAAGAAATGGATGTACCACTCTTTGCCCACCCCTTGTTCTAGTGCAGCCACCACAAAGCAATCACCCCGACGCATGATGCCCACCCCAGAGTAGATTTCCGTGCCAAGTGGGGGGAGGTGAATCAAGGCTGGAGGCACGACACCCATCACAAAGTAATCTGTGCCAGCACAGGAAACCTCAAGCAGGAGGGTCTTCTCATGGGATGATATCACAAGCACACTAAACTGCCCAGAAAGTGGAGGGAGATGAAAGTAAGTGATGTCATGTGCGGAAGTAAAAATCCTGTTGGGGACATCTGCCTTAAATAGAAGCTGAGATTTGTTGGGTGGTTTCTGTTTGCACAAGGACAGCTTGAAGCTCACACCGCGAATGGTGACACCAGTTGCTATCCAGTGTATGCTGCTGTCCTCTGTGACATGCTCATGGCACTGTCGGTCAAGAAAAATCCATTCAACTTCCTCTTTTCTCAGACTTTTGACATCCATCTCATTCCTGTCGTGTGGCTTGGGATCAGTATATGGATTGAACGTCTGCATACCAGTAGAATTAAAGAGTCAGAACCACATATCGTAAATTTATTAAGTTTGAAATACCTTAAAAACAAATATAAAACAAGACCTTGGAACAAGAATACCTCGATGCTTGCCAGTAACTGCTGCATTATGGCACCATATTTGTCCAAATCAAATCCTTTTTGGCGTGTAGATGTCTCAAAGCTGGCCAGTAGATGACCAATAAAAGCCACATAAGTTCTGTTATTGTCCTGAAAATTAATTTGAAACCATTTTAGATACAGTTTATAATTGAAGGTTAATGAAGGAACAACTTACTTTTTCATTAGCAGGGGTGTCGCAATGGATCATCCGCAAGTGCTTCGCAATCTTCCAGGATCTGTTTCTCAGGTGTAGCCCTGAAAAATAACATTGTGTAATTAGTACCAATTTTTTTCGACTGTACTATTCATGCATGGCATAGACTAGATGATCCAGAAAAAAAAAAACTTACAGCAAGATTCATTAAAAGGGGGGAAGAACCAATAATTTCAGACCCATGAGAAGTATCCAAGCATGAGCACTCAATTGAGAAGATTTTATAATAAACCAGGAGACCAATCAATTGAAACAACTAGAAAAAAAAAGCCACTGAAAGTACACTTGAAGATAGCCAATGTAGCCAGCCTGCTGCCAAAGTGCTCAGTAGTCAGTTCACACATGAATTGTTATGCATGTTAAGATGGTGCGATGGATACATTCGGAGGACAACAATGTTGTCAAATTCCAACAGCATCTCTTGTGCCGTTGCGTTGGAAATCACTTCATTGTGTTTGACAAACAAACAAACAAACTGCAAGATGAAATAACAAGCAGCCATAACTCCACCTATCTTTCTAGGTGTTTTCCACTGACAAACTACTTTTCTCCTCTAGTGGCACACACGCAAGAACAGTCTGGTAAATGAAAGAAATATCAACCAAACATAACTCATGACATGCTATTAACGCATTAAAGACCATTGAAGCCAGGACACATTCTCATGCCACAAAATCCCTTCACTGCCTTTGACCCAGCTTAGATATGTATACACTACTACATGATGGCCTCACCACTATTTTGCGGCAGACCTGATGCCTGCAAGTCACATATATTGGTATCCATGTACTCTAGCTTTTCTCAAACACAATCCATGTGCTCTAGCTCAAGCCAGCATGCTCCAACGCTTCAGAAGTGTTACTATTAGGCCTCGCTTGCCACATAGCTGTCATGCAAATACCTCTACCACATGACCATGACTACAGGCATACAAACAAAGGGTCAGTTTGGTTGGTGCCTGGCAGGCACACACCTGAGCCAGGCATCGATCCCAGCCCCAGGCGTCCAAAATCGGACGCCTGGGCGCAATGCCTGCGTCAGGCGCATTTGCCAGGTCTCCATCCAAACTAGCCCAAAATAAGCCATAGCGAAGCGTCTAGGTATTGGGATAAACCTTGCATGCAATGGATATCTAAAACCAGGAACCAGGTTCCTCTGCTGTACGCATGACACATTAATAGATGGTTTTTGGTCTTGTCCCCTTTGGTTACACAACATCTTCAAACCCCTTTTCTCTAGATTGTGCCCTTGAAAGCGTGCAAGGTTCAACAGCGAGTGCAAAGAAGCAAATGCTCGCATTTTCCATAGGAATTTGGCTCCTAAGATAACAGGTTAGCAGAGAAAGAAAATGTGCTAGATGCCGATGAGTAGAGAAAAGGAGCCCACTTCCAAATTGATATTTGTGCGCGCAGCTAGGGTCATATAGTCCTAGATACATAGATACTTGACATGGATCGGGACTATGAATATCTGTTTGTTATTTTGCAAACACAGTATTGTCTTGATGGTATGTTTTGTGCGCATTGAGCAGGTTCCATGATACCGACCTCAATAGAAACCATTAATACACTTGTCATCATAAAGAAAAGGGTAAAAGACAGACTTCCCCTCCCCGAAGCTGACCGTTAAACACGTTGCAAACATTGGAGCCACGATAATCGAAGCTTCAGTGGCGACAACAATTACAGCAAAGACAGAAGCCAGCCAAAATGCATGGCAACACACCACCACACAAGTAGAGAATGTCTATTAGAGATTATAACTCAACCCTTCAAAAAAGGAATACTTGTAGGCTATTGACCTGTAGATTACGATTGAACCGTTTCTTAGGTCACGATCAGCTGACCCTCAGCAACCCTAACGTTAATGCTGCGAACCTGTCTGACACCGATTGAGTCAGCAGGGCCAACTCCAGCCATCGGTCGGCCGCAGCTCACCGCACGGCGTCCCTGTGACCCCGAATAACACACAGAACCAGAATTACCCCATGTCGGGTTTTAAACGACGGCGGCTGGAGACAAGAACGAAGGCACGCCGACGACAGTAAAATCAAGAGATTTCAGATTATTGTTTCGATAGGACCAGTGACATAATGCATAGATTCAGAGATCTGGTTTGCTATATTATATGAGCAAGTTCCTACCTATTTGGCGGGTCGAACCGGTACTGCTTTCCCGTAAATTTCTCCTCGCCGTCGTCAATCTCCCGCTTCAACTTGTCCTTCCCATCAGCTTTTCCACCATGTCGATCCGTCTCATCCCTATCTCCCACAGCGACGTCGGAGCATGTGATGGTTTGCATGGTCGGTGAGTTAGGAAGTGGCGGCGCAAAGCCGTGGGTGATGGGTAGGGGAGCGGAGGCGGCGCAAACGAGTTGGGGATGGGAGGGACAGCGGCGGTGGCGGCGGCGGCGGGGACTCGGGAGGAGACACGGTTGTTAGGGCTCCGGGCACAACCAAATCCCAGTTTCGAAAAGCGCTCCGGTTATTTGCAACGTATGATATGAAAACCAGATTTGTGTGAGAACTATGAGAACTCTAATTTAAGCCATATAATCTTGATTTAAGAAAGAGGTGTGAGAAGTAATTTGTAAAAATATGATTAAGTGGACGGTGATTTTGCAAATCATCCCTCTCACCTGAATTCATGCGTCTTCTTAGATCAAGATCATGTGGCCCAGATTGAAGTTCTCATAATTCTCACACGAACTTGGTTCTCATAGGATATGCTCCCCGGTTATTAGACATAAGAGGCAGAATCTTTACTACTTAAAAGTCTCAAAGAGTTCGTCAGCCTCATCCAAGTTCAAACCGAATTTGAATTGAGTTCCTTTCAAATTCGTTTCCGATTCTTTATTATACTATGTTGAATCGGTTTTATACATGAAGTACATTGTGGTCCAGTGGCAAGTGCTATCCCTTCACAATTAAGCATCCCAGGTTCGCTGAAATAGGAAGGTTTTATCTCGCTAACAAAAAATAAAATGGGCAGGTTTTTAAAAAAGTTTTGTCATTTAGTCTCATTTAATGAATATGTATAAAAATTATAATTATTTTAAAACTACAAATCATTCATTTATTCCACACTAACTTAAATATAAGGATCATAAAATTGTTCACCGTTTATTTAGTTTCGAAATTCAAACCAAACTAAACGATTTGCAGCCATGAGTTTCATATATCTTTTAAAATGTTTGAATTTAATTTTGTAATGAAATCTCTACTACTTAAAAAGTCAGAAAGAGATCGTCTCCCCAATTTTTTGTTTTTCGTCCTGCCAAGATTTTGAATTCGACTCGAATTCGTCTTGGCTAAAATTCAAGTATCCGAGTTCTATTATATTCGGTCTTATCAGAACCAAGTCGCTTATGTTATCGAATCAGGGCGTTCCCCCAGCGGTAAAGGCACATTGCTGCCTGGTAGGCAACCCGAGTTCGACTCTCACTAGCACCGTTTACTTTTTATTTTTTATCTCCTTTTTTAGTTGGCCAAGCCCAATTAAAGAGAAGCTGATAGGCTAAAGAGTAAAATGCACGGATGGTAATTGAATTTTTCAGGTTGTTTCAATTTAGCCATTGTATAGTGTAAATCGTGGCCACTAAGCTTGAGTTGTCGCCTTCACAAGGCTATTACCTTCATAATTCTACGTATTTTGATGACATGGCATACGTATAACAGTGACTATTCCCCATTGAATTTGACTCATCCAGCGTGGAACTTTATGACACATGCACTTTCATTTATTATTCCTTTTTTAAATGCCCGGTCTCTATTATTGCTTTTATTTCTATGTTATTAGTTGGCCACATCGATGCAATTTCTAATCATCATGGGCGTGTTGAGTTGTGAGACCCTATTCAGATCTTGAAAAAAATGGATTGTGCATGCCTTCTTTGATTTTTTTTTGAAGTTGAATCTCCTCTTTTCATCATCTGAATAAGGTAAGTGAAATTCTTCTTCTTCAGAGTCCCCTAGAGGTTCGATCACTTCCCCCCCCCCCCCCCCCGTC
>LAPY01000783.1:9838-24151 GCA_000970635.1 Eragrostis tef
TCCGGCGGGAGGCGGAGGAGGATCTCGGCGGTGGCGTCGTCGTTGAGCTCCGGCGGCGGCGACATGGCGAAATGGTGCGAGGGCGGCTGCAAGATTGGGGAAAGTCGGAAAGGGTTCCAGGAGTGACCATTTTCAGGATATGTTTCATTTTTTTTATTTTACAAAATGATTTGGAATTTATGCTGACTCGATATGTATGTTCTGTTTGCTAGATTGTTGATCCGGTTTTGGTTAAGAAAACTTTGAACATTCGCAGCTTCATGATGTGTCTATCAAACCGATCATTTAGATTTCCTTGATTTTGCTTAGCCAATGCTAACAATCACTCTGCTGTGGTTTGCCGGTACCTATTGAAATATGTAGTTCGCAAATATTTTGAGAATTTAAACGGTATATTTTGAGAATGTAAAAGGTATATTAACCTGATCAACTGAAAACACGACTCAATTTGGTTTCAACAAAATGCTCATTTCTGCAGGTTCATGTTACAAATAATAAGTTTTACATCTCGAATATGCATTTAAGACGTAATTTTCAGACCAGCTCATGAGAGCAAATGAATAAGCTTTGTCATATTTTCAAATTGTAAGTACAACAAAATGCAAATTTATACAGGAGCAACTTGGACAAGGAGACTCAAAAAATAGGAGCATACTCTTCATTACAAAATGATTTATCATTGTGATTCCACACCAGATGAATCATCCAAATCGGCAATATCATCATTTTGACTTGGCAACTGCTTCGCAAAAGGGACAGTTGAAGACGAACCATAATACTTTACAATCGAGGTGCAGGCACACCTGGTTCCCCTTCGTTGTAACATAACCTCCTCTGAATTTTTATTCTGGACGATAGGGCAAGCTGATTAGTTCAAATTTGTGACAATAAGCTTGCCCTAACGACAAGTATACCATTTCAATAAATCTATAAATTCAATAAATTTTGACCGCATTGTTGGCCAGTCCAGAACCACATCTATGATGCAGAATTGATAATTTGGCATAATATAGTATAGTTATACAATTACAACGAAATCTCATGGTACTCAAATGTGGATACACCTGTCTTCTAGTAGTTCAATATACAAGCTCTCAACAGCAGCTGAGTAGTAGGCTCAGCTTGATGCATTTGTCAAGCAGACAGGTAATGATCAATGTACCTCCAATCGGGGTGACAATTCTCTTCCAAATAATCTGAAGAGCACCACACATCCAAATGATACAAGTTAGACATGTTTCATGCTCAACATGTACAGCTTTCTGCAATAATTACAGGGACAGTAGAAAAAATGCAACGGCCAAAAGGCTATACCACAATGATTTCTCATAGCAGTTTCAAGGGTTCGGTTTTGCAACATGAGCTTCACATTAGTCATAGCGGATAAATGAAAGAAACTTGATCAAAAATTGGCAACGAAAATGCAAGTACTTCCTATGTGCATCTTTGCCAATTTAAAAAATGTCCTTTAAAAGCTCGAATGTCCCTTAAAAGCTCCAACCTTACTGACATTAGATGTTACCACATATTATCACATATTCTGTATAACTAGCACAACAAATGTGGTGTCTAGACCCATTAAATAAAGAGCATAGTCATAATTCATAAATTCGGCAGTCCAACAAATGAACTTGTCAAGTGTGTGGAGTGTGTTGTATGGGGTTCTTGTCCCCTCTTTCTTCTTAATATAATAAAGCGTAGCTCTCCTGCGTTTTTGAGAAAAAAAAACTCTGTGATCCAATGACCAATATTTATGTACATATAGCTCAAAATTTGAGCATTTTTCATGCTACAAAATGTATTTCTGAAAAAAGAAAACATTAAAACTGCTATTCTCTCCAGAGATGAAAATAAACATGAAATCCTAAATATTCAGATTGTAAGTTCGAATTGTAAGTCAAGTAAACCTAGTCCATCTTCAGTTCCAGGTGGACTTCTCATTTCCTCAACCACCAACGGAATACTAAACATCTAAAGGTTAACTGTAAACATGAAACAAAGTCCCCATAGTCATGATCATAAGTGAAGATAGATGAAGAACACAATGCATTGGTTGTTCATACTGGTCTATAACTAAACATGAAACTTACTGTAATATATCTTCAATTTGGTGTGGACATATTAACCATCAATGTATAAACTAACCAACCAGAGTATCGATTAATGGAAAACATGAAAATCAGTCTTCATAGTCACAATCATAACCTTCAGTCTGGTGTGGATATATCAACCATCAATATAAAATAACCAGAGTAAAGATTAAGGGGAAGATGAAAATTAGTCTTCGTAGACATGATCATAAGTTCATAACCAATAACTAGAGATGCAGAACATAATGTCCACAAAAACCATAGTGGCTTACAGCGTCACAAATTGACCAACCAACAGAGCACAGAATACTTCGATGCACCAGCCCTACCAACAGAAGCAGCCTCAGCTTGATGGCCAGATGCTACTGTACTTCAGCTTGCTTAGTAGTCATTAGTGAGCCTCCGCCAGCAATGGCAATTTGCTGCCAGCACAATCTGAACGTATCAAGCATAAAAGTTAGAATTGTTTCATGGATCATTTCTTAAGTTGAATTAGTAATGTTCCTACCGTCTACCATTTACAAGCAGAGTAAAATAATGTGCAAGCAAACAGGCCATAACTCATTAGCTTATGATTTCTTCGCACAGTTCTAAAGGTTTAAAAGTTTATAGTCTCTAAAATAAAGAAAGAAAGCTCCATTGCTTCCTACCACATTTTGCGAGATTGAAGGGCAGTGTTCAACAATTCAAATCTAACTCCCCACAAAACAAAACAAGAAACAGCTGCAATCTTCTGGTACAGTAGAGAGTAGCACGAGCAGAGTAAAAGAACATACCAGCAAAAAAAATGTCATAAAAGATTAGCTTATGATTTCTCAGTGCAGCTGCAAAGGTTGGCAAAAGGTTAGGTTTAAGGATGTGAGCTTCAGAAATGCCATGATGAATCAAAATAAAAGATTGATAAATTATGCTCTGTGCAGTAATGAATCAATGACGATGATGAGCCACCCTACATCCCAGGCTCCTAGCATATCATGTCTTTTCAAGGACAGTACAACCTCTATTTGGAAAATGAAGTCGTTTCCGACCGGTGACTTGTACTGGCCACAACTCATTTTCTGCTGTGGGAACAAAATGTTTTCTCGAACGGAGGGAGTATCTAGCAAGCTTTGGTACCTAACAAAACTCATGTGCAGCCTTCCGATAATGTCAAAAATTCCAATTGGACTAGCATCGACCAACATCATATATATTTCCCATGTGTTAGGCACATCTTGCCCATACAGGAGCGGTGCTTAACAATTCTAACCTAATAAGAAACGGACAAGAAGATCTTCCCATAATGCCATAGATGCAATTTGCACAGAACAAGCCAACATCCTCAATAGATAAATATTAGTTGCATTACAAAGCAAAATAAAGCAACTGTATATAATATGTACAATGCAGGATTACATCTAGTCGAAGCAATCAAGTAACACCGTACCTGGAGTGTAGAAACTCATGAAGGGGCAGATCGAGAAGTAGCTCCCAGCATCATCTACCATCCTCTTCCGGCCTGACTTGAGGTCGACCATGAAGAGACCAACATCTGTCACAATAAAGACGATACCCAATCCATATGCAGCACCAATCACTCGTGCTTCATTGCAGGGAATAATGGGGATCCCTGTCATCAGCTCAATATCCCTGCATCGCACCCATCCGTCAATTCCCTCTTGACTGACATTTGTCGACCACAAGCAAAGCCTTGAACCCATAAATCCAGCAAGTCCCAGCAAACCATCCTCCATTGACATCAGGCCGATGCCCCCTATGATGTCGTGCTCAGCAGGAGGGTGTATCGTGGACAAGTAATTCCTTTCCATGTCGTGCCTCAGAATTACCTCATCAAAAAACACTTGGAAGTAGATATCATCACCAACAAGCGCACTAGGCTTCACTGCAGGCGCCTCAATACCAAGATGAGCAGAGGCGTTCCAGCCACCAGTCTCGGATGAGTAGTGGCGCGCCAGCACTTCAGTCCATGGAAAGTGGTCTGAGCCAGCCAAGACGACGCGGAACGGGCTACCGTGGCAATTGAGGTGGTCGCAGCCACTAACGGCACAGAGCCCCGCTGCAGTGTAGTCGTACCCAGAGTCCGATGCAGGATCCGGCAGCTCCTGATGGTGGCCGGTGACGGGGTCCCACACAACGAGGTTCACCGTCTCGGAGATTAGGCCGAAGAGGACGCGGCCGTGGCGGCAGTCAAGGAACCTCCATTTGGCACAGTCGAACGCCCGGGTGGGGAAGGGGGAGGCTGCTTCTAGGGTGGAGAAGAAGCGCGGGAGGCAGACGTCGTCGGAGGTGGCGAAGTTGTTGAAGAAGCCGAGCAGAGGGGGCGCTCGGTGGAACGCGCGGTAGCGGCGGAGGAAGCCCGGGTCGGTGAGGATCTGGCGCCAGGGCCTGCAGACGAGGGCGGCGCGGACGAGGTGCGCGGGCTCTTCCGGAGGGAGGCGGAGGAGGATCTCGGCGGTGGCGTCGTCGATGAGCTCCGGCGGCGGCGCCGACATGGCAAAATGGTGCGAGGAAGGTTGCAAGATTGGGGAAAGTCGGAAAGGGTTCGAAGAGTGACGAGTTTAGCAAAATGATTTGGACTTGTTTTTAATTGAAGTTATGCTGACACGATATCTATGTTCTTTTTGATAGATTGATTATTGGCCAGGTTCTTGCTAAGAAAAGATTTAACATTCGCCGCTTGATGATGTGTCTTATTCGCAAACAACAAAGAGAACCTTAATGTCGTGTCCTTTAAACTGTTCATTTAGACTTCCTTGATTTTGCTAGTCAATGCGAACAATCACTTGGACAAGAGAATCAAAGAATAAGAGCACAGCGCATGCCTTCGGTACGAAGTGATTTTATCATTGTGATTCTACACGTCAGTAATATCTCCATTTTAACTTGGCAATTGCTCCACAGCTAGAATCCAAATGGAGAGTTGAAGATGAACCATAAAACTTTATGGTACCAACTTAACGGTTATGCAGTATACTTTCAGATAAGTATACCATTTCAATAAATAGATCCAAGAAATTGATAGATTTCGCGCTGTAACTTGTCAGCCAGTCCGGAACCACATCAGAATGGATAACACACATATTATAGCCAAAGAGTTACAACAAAATCTCAGCCGTAGTAAAATGTGGATACACATGGCACCTAGTAACTATTAGCTGTTCAATATACAGGCCCTGAAAGATTACAACAGTAGTTGAGCAGCAGACGCATTTGTCAAGCAGACAGATAATGGTCCACTAGTGATCAATGTACCTCCACCACTGGACGACAATTTTCTTCCAGATAACCTGAACTGAAGAGCACCACACATCCAATTGATACAAGTTAGAATAATTTCATGCTCAATATGCACAGGTTTCTAATACGAAACAGGCAGAGGGCCTAATATGTAATATTTACAACAGAGTAAAATAATGCCACAGCAAAAGGCTATACCACAATGATTTCTCAGAGCAATTCAAGGGTTCAGTTCTGCAGTGTGATCTTCACATCACTCATAGCAGGTAAATGAAAAAATAAGATCAACAATTGGCATAGAAAATGCAACTAGTTTCTTTGATGTGAGATGTTACCCCACATTATACATCTTGCTATTTTCAAGAGAACAGAGGGCCCCTGAAAGCCCCAACATATCTGAAATTAGATTTTACCTCACATTGTCACATATATAGTAAATCTTGGCATCACTAAACCATATATAGTAAGGGCACATTGGGTTCCCAGGTAGGACAAACTAATCCTTGCCATGCTGTGCGCACTCCCTCCCCTAAGCAAGAAAAAAACGATCCAAACCTTCCTAGCATCAGCCACGGCTCCAGCTCACAGCTCAGTCGCCCTGCCGTCCAAACACGAAGCCATCTCTGATGTCTCTCGAGCATTTCCGCGAAACCAAGTCAATGAGTTGTTCACGTCTAGCAACACAAGTAGAAAAACAGGTTTAAAGATAGTGATTGTGACAAAGCAATCCAATCAAATACAAAAGTATAGAAGTATAGAACACGGCTCAATGAAGTATCAAAACATAGAATTCAAGATATCCTAATTAAGCAAAAGACAAAGAAAAATGTCAATGGTCAGGTTTTCTTCGGTGGACATACTCTAATATTAGAACATTAACATTAACTGTTATAACTACATCTGGCTTAATGTTTTAGGGTCTACGATGAGCTGCAGGTAACAGTGGCCTTATGCCTCTTATTTATAGCTGAAAGCAGTACATAGTAGCACCCCTACAGGCTTGCTTAACACTCCGTCTTGACTTGACTCTACCTTACCACCTAAGGAGAAGACTTGACTTACACACTAAACTAGAGGAAATTGCAAAGAAACTATTAGGAAACTGCTTGCTAAATCACAAGGATTATGCATCTAACATTAACTTGCAACATTGCAAGCATACCACCAAATTCTCAGGTTCAAAATTAAAGGACCAAAATGTCAAGGAAATAACTGGTACTGTGATTGACAATGTTGTAATTATGAACTATCAAACATTTATTCCCTGTGTCCCATTTTATTGGCGCTGTTCGACTTGGCATGGTGTTCTAGATTAATTAAACTTCGGCATTGTGTCTCTAGATCATTAGATGTGAAATCATAACCAGCTGAAAGTATCTTCTAATATCTTTACCAACAAGTGGGGCCCCTTCCCTAGTCCCTCCCCTCTTTCCTGGTCCCTCGCCCTCACCTCTCCTAGGATCTCGATCCCTCTCGCCCCCAGCCCCCAATTCCCAGCCACAAGGAATCCTGCGTCCTCGATTAGTTTGAATTTCACTGTTGCAGAGCGCGGACATCATGCTAGTGAATCTACGGGTGCCACTATTTTTTTGTCACCTGCACACCTTATAAAATCATCAACACTTTAAAATTTGAATACTTAAATATGTGGCATGGTGGATATACCTCAGAAGATGGCATAAATGCTCTCTAAGCTCAGGTAGAATAATAATTCAACAAATTAAGCTGTAGTTTGTCACTTCAGGTTTTATGAGCTACTACAACAAGATATTGTTGATTCCTCTAAGTAATTTTACAGCTTTATGCTTGAGCGTGACTAGCTGTCCACATGTTGGTGCAAATGAAATTCAGGAACATTTTATTTTCCTGTAAATAAATTAACTAATACAACAACAACAACAACAACAACAACAACAACAAAGCATTTAACAACAACAACAACAACAACAACAACAACAACAACAACAACAACAACAACAACAACAACAACAACAACAACAACAACAACAACAACAACAACAACAACAACAACAACAACAACAACAACAACAACAACAACAACAACAACAACAACAACAACAACAACAACAACAACAACAACAACAACAACAACAACAACAACAACAACAACAACAACAACAACAACAACAACAACAACAACAACAACAACAACAACAACAACAACAACAAAGCATTTAACCCCAAGCAAGTTAGGGTAGGCTAGAGATAAAACCCCGAAGGACCAAAGCACACGGACAAACAATTCAAGACAAAGAAGGAAAAAGACCAAAAAATTACCCAGAGTTTTTTTAATCACTAGTACTAAATGCAGACACTTTGTAGCAGCTTATACAGATTTTTCAGACCACAGTCAAGAGATAAGCACCTAGGACAGTACACAATGAATATCGTTTCCAATTAAAAAGCAAGGCCAGAGCCAGTTATGTGGTGAACAATCAGTAAATGTAGGACACTAGATCAGAAACTGGAGATAGGACATGACTTTACCCCAAATCGCCACTTCCTCTTCACACGCCAACATTTCGCCTTTCCCTGATGCACTATTTGCCCTTTATTCCTGCAGACAGGAAGCCAAAATGAGCTCACCAAGAAGCACAAAATACTCCAGCAAAAGGATTGATTGTTATTTAGAAGAACAGTTAAAGAAAATGATAACAGGACCACTAACCAACGTTCACGAAAGCAACATGAGTAGACATGATAAATGAAGCTAATAGGGCTTGGTAAAGCACCCACTGTTGTACATCGATCTGCTGTTGGCGACAACGTGCCAGTACTGAGGTGGTATTGAGCAAGATAACAATCATCAAGGTGGTTAAAGACGATGGTGTCACCCACAATGGTAGGAAAGGCCTTAGAGTTGACACACAGACTCCTCTTACCGAGGAAAAGGGCGTTGCCCCCAATGGATGTCACTGGAACAGTCCTTCCCAGGATAAGGTCAGTTAGTCTGTAAACCAAGCATTGTCGGTAACCGTCAAGGCTCAAAGTGACGACCAGAACCTCTGAGTCGCAATCCACCAAGTAGTATGTGTAAGGGAGACTTGTGATCACTGGACATTTGGCAATTAACTTTGGTGGTGGTGGCATTGACGAACTATTGTCCAATGGGTCGATCTGTAAGATCTCAGGTTTATCGTAAACAGTTGGCCGACTCAACATATATAGCTTCTCTTGGAATGACAGTGGATAAGATCGAGAACTGTCCTTAACCCACCAGCATGACACATTCCACTGCTGATCACCAGAGCAAGCGAAGGCTATATTTTGCATACCAGGTAGTGACATCATAACCCGGACCACTCCATCTGCACTCACGCTGATGGAGGAAGCACTGATATTTTTAAGATACACCCATTTGCCTCGCTGCATAAGAAGATACGGGTAAAGATAAGGCACAAGGGTGTCCAGTGGTGGGAACTCCTCGATGTCACTGGTGAAGGGGTGGCAATCGTTCTGGTAACCTTAGGGGTACGTACTCCCCCTTCTATCGACGGTCACAATTTAGTTGAGATGCCCGCTGTGTGAGGTCCCACGCTGCACGGCATGCATGCATGCTTTGCAGACAATTAACGTAGCAAATCGCAATGAGAGGGGACAAACCCTGACCATGAGTTTGACCGATTCACCGGTAATACTGTTCACGATGCAGACTGGTCAGAGCTCAAGATAACTTATTCAAAGCAGATGACGTGCTGGATGCAAATTGTGGGACCAGACACGGCTCATTGGTCTCTTCTCCCTTCAGCCGCAACCTCGCCCTCTCTCGCACCCCTGAGCTTGAACTAGCTTTCCCTCAATCATCAAACTGAAAGTAGTACTACAATTACACCTTCCGCAGCTTGCACCAGTGATGCTGCTCCGATTTGGCAAGAGAAGCCTCGATGGCGAAAGGTGCAGCTCCTTCTGGTCTGCAACAAAATTCGACTTTAAATCATGAAGCTAGGAGGGCAACTCGATTCATGCTGCTAAGATCTCAAACAAAAGCTCGACTCAAGTCTCTATCTTCCTCAGCAAGGAAAATCATCATTTTGGAATCAGTGAACTCCATTTTTTTGACCGAAAGTGAACTCCATTTTCTGGTGGTGAATTGGTGATAGTCACAATATCAGAGGTTGGTGTAGTCAGTTAGCTCGAGGAGGAGCTCTTGAGGGGCCTAGCCTGCTTTTGTTATGCTTGCATCTCGCCTATCAGAGTTCTTGATTATGTTCATGCTATGGGAAACACGAGCCGCTCTTGTGTGGACAATTAATCAGCCTGTTTGGTAGGCTGCGGCTGTAGAAAAATAACTGCAAACACTGTAGCGACTGCAAAAACACTGTAGCGGATGCAAAAGAAATAACTGAAACAATGTAGCTGCTGCAAACCAGCCGCTGCAAAGCAGCCAAGCGAACAGGTTGAATGGAGTGTTTTGAAACTTTTTTGCAGATCATGTAACTCATCAAATGTGTCAAGTTTGTGATACCGAATTTGTGACACGTGCTCATGTTAGTCTCAGCCAATTTGTGACACCCAATTTGTGACCTCCAACCTATATTACTTGTCATCTTACACTCATCTAATTTTCTACTCCCAAAATATAAAGGGTCTTAGCATTTGAGGACAAAAGTAGTCTTTGCAATAAAAGGCTACTATATATACCCCTCATTTTACTGTCACTCACACATCCACCAACCCTCCCACTAACTTCTAAAGTTTGTTTTATATATAAAATCTCTTACAATTTAGGACAAAATTCAAACCCTTCCATCCCTTATAAAATGGAACACATGGAGTAATTTACATATCATCCTCGCATCCCAATGCATTTTTATCATCTTTCAATACACCTCTATCTATATCTCTCTTCTACTTGTTTGTTGCGCATATACTTTTTTCACTTCCTCTTAATCTCCGTGCCTGTAGCTAAAACAATGAGTAATTCAAAACAGAAGGAATAGCTCTCTCCTACTTGTTTTCTGCACATATATTTTTTCACTTGTCCTTAATCTCTGTGCCTGTAGCTAAAAAGATGAGTAATTCAAAACGGAAAGAATAGGGGTGAAAACGAATCGGATACAAGCGGATAATGCCCAACTCGTATCCTATCCTATATTTTTTTACACAGGTCCAGAGTCGCAACGTGGAGTGTCTGATAATTAATTTTCAATCTTGTACCCTGTCCCATAATATTTTTCAGAGTGACATGGATATTATGATAAAAGTTTGCAAGAATAAAAATGAAATGATAGGGTCACAATTTGAGTGAGAAAGGACATACTAACCGTTCTTAAAAATTAAATGATAGGGTGACAATACGTGATTAAGAGTATTTTAGATCTTATTCATGTCAACCTCTTGACTGTTCTTAATAATTTCTTGTGTATATTCATTATAAACATCATCAAATCACATGATATTCGGATTCATGACGGATATTTCTCGTCCCGTATCCTATATATCCTGTTATTATTTTTTAGACACGGATTGAAGCACAGATAGTATCGGATAATCATTTATGCATCATGCATTTGCCTATACTGACTTTTTTTGGGTTTGGTCGATTGAATATTACCCGCCCCGTTTTCATCCATAGGAAGGAGTACATGTTTCGTACTCATGCATACACATATTGTCACTTTGTTGTTGGAAAAGGTATAGATTTTGACTTCAAGAGCCAAGATGAAAATTAATAGGCATAGTTCATGTTTGTATGCACAAGCCACGATCTCAAATTATTTCTGGTTCGTTTCTTGGCTATTTCTCGATTCAGCTAATTTTGGAGGCGGAGATAACTCATCTGTACTAATTTGTAACTGTCGATATGTTTCCTCTCTTATGTTCTGCTACCTCAAATTCAGGTTTTAAGATTTCCCAGCAGAGTTTGTTCACCCGTTTCTCGATTTAACTCCCTCAATTTCTAGATGTGAGCAGACAACCAAAGTCTCACTTGGTGCCTTGAGCGATCGATTCCTCTGCTTGTGAACCCGACGGATATAAATCTAAGACAAGTGAGATTCTCTTACCACGAACGCATGCTGGTGCTCTGTGGAGTTGTGGAGTTCGGCCTGCCTTTCCTTGCTGCTACGGGGCATGCTGGTGCAGCTAGCCAGCTACCTCCATCTCTCCCTCACCAAGTCGTAGTCTTTCTCCACCGGACTCACGAATCCATGTCGTAGCTTGCGGCACAAGCTTCCTTGCATCTTCGGTCTCCCATGTGCATCTCATTTCTTCCAGACATGGTCTGACACACGTCAGGTACGCGTCAGGCTTTGTGCAGTGCGGGCAGGGATCAAGCTCTGACACATCAGCTCGGGTTAACTCTTGACCGCGGCCTCAAACGATTGTGCGCCCATGCGTCGTCCGAATCTTGGTGCCGTTGTGCCCTCTGGCACCGTTGGATAAAATGGGGGTACGTGTTCGTTTCTTGGCTATTTCTCGATTCAGCTAATTTTGGAGGCGGAGATAACTCATCTGTACTAATTTGTAACTGTCGATATGTTTCCTCTCTTATGTTCTGCTACCTCAAATTCAGGTTTTAAGATTTCCCAGCAGAGTTTGTTCACCCGTTTCTCGATTTAACTCCCTCAATTTCTAGATGTGAGCAGACAACCAAAGTCTCACTTGGTGCCTTGAGCGATCGATTCCTCTGCTTGTGAACCCGACGGATATAAATCTAAGACAAGTGAGATTCTCTTACCACGAACGCATGCTGGTGCTCTGTGGAGTTGTGGAGTTCGGCCTGCCTTTCCTTGCTGCTACGGGGCATGCTGGTGCAGCTAGCCAGCTACCTCCATCTCTCCCTCACCAAGTCGTAGTCTTTCTCCACCGGACTCACGAATCCATGTCGTAGCTTGCGGCACAAGCTTCCTCGCATCTTCGGTCTCCCATGTGCATCCTATTTCTTCCAGACATGGTCTGACACACGTCAGGTACCTGTCAGGCTATGTGCCGTGCGGGCAGGGATTAAGCTCTGACACATCAGTCCGGTTAACTCTTGATCGCGACCTCAATCGATTGTGCGCCCATGCGTCGTCCGAATCTTGGTGCCGTTGTGCCCTCCGGCACCGTTGGATAAAATGGGGGTACGTACCCCTAAGGTTAGGGGATCCGCGTTGGTGAAGGGGTGCAGGAGGCGGATGGCCGTGTCCTTGTCCCGATGCAGCAGGAGGATGCCATCCACGGAGTCGAGGACGCACTGGTCCCTGAAGAGCGGGAGCCGGACACGGACGAAGGCGCCTGTTGAGAGATTAAAGAAGCGGATATAGCCGCGCATCTTGCCGTGGCCTGGGTAGAGGCCATGGCCTTCAGGCAACATCATCCACCGCCGCGGGTGGAAGCGCGGATCAATAACGCCGCGGCCACGGGGGCACGCCGTGCTCGACCGCCAGTGGGGGCACACGGCGCGGAAGCGGATGTAGTCCTGCAAATCGCCGGCCAGCACCTGATTACCGATCTGGCAGACCAAATCCTCGTGAAGAGATGCCCATGAGGAAGTATTCCCGAGTGACGGCGGTGGTATGATCTGCACTCCGCAGGAGGACCTTGCCGCTGGACGCAATCAAGGCTGCTGGCCGCTTCCTACACATCCACGCAACCAAACCGCAGATCTGGTCCAACAGGGGCGAGTGAAATCAAATTTTTTTCCTTTAGTGGAAGGAACAAAAAGTAGAATCTTTATGCATTACCGTGCAAAGGCAACGACCCGGCGGGTTTCAGAGGTCCGACGTCGGCGATGTGGATCGCGGCAGATCCAGAGGAGGTGAAGGAACGACGACGGCAGCGAAATGAAAGAGAGCTCGAAGTGAATGCTTAACGAGGGCAGCGGAGGCCGGGGAGTAGTATTTTTTATTTTTATTTTTTTGAGCAAAAGCCGGGGAGTAGTACAGCAGGGGGGGACTGCCTACGCCCAGCGCGCGCTACGCGTAGCTTGGGCATAGCGCGGCCCACGGCCCATAGCGACCGTCCCGGTTGAGCGCGGGCTACGGAATTGTCTCTGGCTTGATGAAGGCAGGCAGGCAGCTGGAGCGGGACCGGGAACTGAGTAGCTATCGGAGCAGCAGCACACGCCTTAGAATTTAGATTAACAAAATAGACTATTGCATCAGCTGAAAGCACATGTTCATTGATTGTTCCGCGGGTTAAGAAAAATTGTTCCATGAGTCAAGAAAATTTGTTCTACCGAAAAACAAAATTGTTCCATGGGTCAAGAAAAATTGTTCCACATAAAAAAGAAAATTTTGTAAAAATATTGAAATAATGTATTTAAATATTGAATTTCTAAAAAATAAAAATAATAAAAATATTCATGTGGGATCTCATTTTGTTGTATTAATTCTGAAGAACACAATAGTTTAAGCGGATTTGAAATCAGAGTTACCGTTTGAGAGAAAAGTTCGATTTTAGTTTGAAATGCAAACTTCGTTTGATCCAATAACACGCTGACACCTGTCCTCACTAATCAGCCACACACCCCGCAACCAGCCTGTGGGCGCGCCCGCCTGTGGCAGCCTTCGTCAGCCCCGCGCGCTCCGGTCGCCGTTTGATCTGCCCGCGCACGTATCGCAAAGCGCGCTACATATAGGAAATGCGTGGGAAGCTTGCCAATGGATATTTGCAGTTAGTATGTTGCAAACCCATTTGCGGCTCGGCCCATCAGTCTCTTGTATGCCATCAGCCGAAATGGCCCAAGGTACATTTACTCGGCCCAGCAGTATAGGTTTGCTATGTAGTTCACTGCACTGCCAAACCCTACACTATATAGGCGCTGTTCGTTTCTTTTAGATCTAAATTTTAGAAGGCTTTAAACAAAAAAATCTATTACTAAATAAAGTCTAATGACAAAACCTTTTTACAGATGGGTACATCTTTACGAGACGAATCTAATGAGTCTAATTAATCTATGTTTTGCCACAGTAATGCTACAGTAACCATCGTCTAATTACAGCTTAACTACCTTCGTTAGATTCGTCTTGCGAATTAGACC
>LAPY01000783.1:25170-35514 GCA_000970635.1 Eragrostis tef
TGGTGCCCCGCGCTACATATAGGAAATGCGCAGCAGGGGACTTCGATGAAGAAGCACGGCAAGGCCCAACCCAATAATGTTTAGACACAGCCCGGTCCAGAATCTCAATTTAAATATTTTCTTTTTCATACACTCAAACATATTGAATGAAGCAGGTAATTTTTACGTTTGGCTCAAAAAAAAAGGTAATTTTTACGTAATGGCTACTGTGAATAATTTTAAAAACATGTGAAAAGTATTTTGAATTTTTTTTAATTATAAGAGTGTTAGAAAGAGTATAATAAAATACAAGGTTGGGTTTGACATGCGGGGACATCTTTCCAACAACAAGAATAATTGCAGTAATAATTAAAATCTTACATGCTCTCCAGTTCCAGCGTCTCATATTTGTTTACATCAAACATACGTATATGAATAAACTAATGCCAAAACAACACAAAAAAACCTAGCTAGATACTTCAGGCCGGGTTACATAGAGACATAGGGGCTGGCACCTGGAGCGGAGAAGCTCATGAACGGTGCGAACACATTACGTGGAGTCCCGTAATAGTTATCACAGACCTTCCTCGCCTGGCCTGACTTGAACTCAAACATGAAGACACCAACATCTGTGCGCATGAAGACAACATCCACACCCTGAGCAGAACCGATCAACTTGGGCTCCAGTTTCCCCTCCTTCTCCGAACGAGTGGGTACCAGTTTCTCGAGCTCAAGCTCAACAACCTTGAGCTGCACCCACCCAACAACAACTCCATCTGGTTTCACCTTCCTCGACCACACGTACAGGCTTGAACCCCTAGCGCCGACAAACCCGAGCGATCCATCCTCCATAAGCATGAGGACGAAGCTACCCCAGTCATCGAACATTTCTCGGTATGGTGGTGGGTCGATCAAAGACAAGCCGTTCTTGCCTAGATCGTATTCGAGAATTTTACCGTGTAGGATGCGATAGTAGAGTTCGTCTCGGATCAGAGCACCACACTCCAATTCGAACCACGAATCGGTATCTGTGTCAAGAGAAACCGGCGTGCCCCAGTCACGAGTCTTCGAAGAGTACACACGCGCATGCACGGGCCCTAGCCGTCTGTCGAGGCCCAAGATCAGCACACGGAAGGGGCCACCATGGCAGTCATGGTGATCGCAGCCGGCCGTGGCGCAGAGCACCGCCACGGCGTAGGACATACAGGGGATGCGAGGTGATTTCAACTCCTCCCACTCCCCTGTGATTGGGTCCCACACAACGAAGCGACCCTTGGGTCCGAGGAGGAGGACACGACCGTGACGGCAATCTTCGATAGTCGACTGGTCGCAGTAGGGAGGTGGATTGGGGAAGGGTGGAGCTGCGGTAGTGGGAACGAAGCGAGGAATGAGGCGCTTCAAGTCTTTGTTAAAGCTAGAGTGGAGGAACCCAAGGAGGGGTGGTGTTCGGTGGAACTCGCGGTAGCGGCAAATGAATGCTGGGTCTGTGAGGGTGCGACACCATGGCTTGCAGACAAGGGCAGCTCGGACAAGGCACGCGGGGTCATCGGGCGGGAGGCGGAGGAGGATCTCGGTGACAGCGTCGTGGTTCAGCTCTTGTTGTGCCATGGCTAGTATACCGAGAGGCAAGGCCTTTTTGTGTGGGGATTACTGGAGTATCGTGCACCAAGAGTGGCGAATGATATCGAGTAGGCAACCGCACCCGTTGTTCTGTTCCATAACTAGACAGACGTATGCATATATAGTGGTCTGGTTCGTTTCGGTCGGAGGACAACTGATTTCACATTTAAGGGAAAATTGCTAGCTAGTCATGACACGGCCAGAGCTGAACCATGACGCGGTACTAGTGCGTGCTCCATTCCTTACAAAATCTCGGTATATTTTGTCAGTAGTAGTGCGTGCTCCATTACCTACAAAATATATGTGGAGAAGTGTGAGCACTAATCTGACTTTGTGGGCTGGCGGAGTACACATGAGCAGCACCGAGATCTGAGGATCATGAGGATGGGTAGAACCGAACAATTAAAAATTAAAGTCACGTTGTGGGTTGTTGGAGGCCTAAAGCCGTGTGATCGATCCCGCTCGTCTGGAACACGGCAAGCATATATGCCCCTCTCTTTCGGTTGAGATATATTTTCTTCTCTACCTGGATACGGCGATCTTGCTTATTCGTTCCCTCGAGCGAGTCAAGCAAGCAAATGAAAAGACTAGTGATAACGTGCCAATCGTATATCATATAATGAAAAGAGGTAAACTGGAGACAGCATGCATGTTAGTGATGGCCATCATCTCTTTTTTTAGTTCCTTTATCTAATTTATTTGGCGGCCTGGTTCTGGTTGCTTCGAATCAACACGGACATGATGTTGGTGTGGTGAGGACCAGCTAAAGATTAGAGCACGCTTGACTAACAGCTGATCCACGTGCTTGTACAGGCAATTGCGCTTCATGGATGCTGCCTTCTATGCTTGATCAGGGTTTACAGTAGTTTGAACCGCTCAAACCCACCGTGTTGGTTTGATGGTCTTTGCGAAAACATAAAACCGATCGGTTTACCGTTCAAATTTCAAAAAATGGATTTGGCAGAGAAAGAAATTGCAAAGCAATATGTTTTTCTAGCTAATTAGTTGGTCTTTTCTTAAAAAAACCTGGCTTCAGATTGAAAAACTAGGGGTAAAATCACCAAGTTGAAAATTTGAGGGTAAAATCACAATTAGAGTTCAAAGTGAGGGTAAGAACACAATTGACCAAATATATTATTTCCCATTATCTAAACAAATCAATATACATCATTAGATCTTACATCTCAATGATCATGATCCTTAAGGAAACGAAATTTTTTGCTGATTAACTGAATTACACTCGCCATGCAGTGAACATATATGCTGATTAGCGAAAGAAAGGCATGAAGCTAATCTGTCAATAGTTTCAAGCAGCAAGTTGAAACTACAGTTTAGGGAGACCACGTCACTTGCAGGATTCTCCGTCAATGACATTATGTTTCACTTTCACACACAAAAATTCTGAATTTAGAGAAGAATCTAGAATAACAGCGCAACCTGATAAAGCACATTAAATCTGAATCTGAACTGTGACTACAATTATTCATATTGGAGCAGAAACTGAACCACCATTCATATACCCTATAAATAATATGTCTGAAAATTCTTTAACTACTACTTAGACGACAGCATTGAAGACATGAACGATGAAACCAACACTGAATGTCTGATTAATCTTTCACGAAAAAAAATCAACATAGACCTAAACATAATTTTGGTGACAATTGCCATGTAGCTAAGCATAGTTATTAAGGCGGTATGGTGTGCTGCGGAGACTAAGGGGGCGCCTGTGGATGCCTAGGCGACACCTTGAAAACATAGGTGTTAAGCATTAAGAAAAAAGAATTGAAATATGCTTGACATATTGAACTGATTCTTTTTTTGGGTATGATATAAGGAATAAATTGAGAAGAACAATCAAAGTCGACCATAATGTGTAGAAGCATTCCTATTAAACTGCTTGACAGAAACGAAACGACTCAATAGCACAGTCGCTCTGTGAGAAGCCAGCAACAGAATAAACAACCCACTCTGCCAAGTGTTATTGATGAACGACACGTTAGATATTGATTATTCAACATGACCTGAAGGATAAAAGGGCAACATATGCCGTGTGTACTAGTCAACCTTGGATATATCACAAAACAGTAACACAAGCAAAGCTTAGCTGAAAACCAGAAAACAGACTTGATCCACGATCTTAACAAACCAACTATATATACAAGAACATTACATTAAAAAAACACTATACAAGAACAAAAGGGGGAGAACCGATCATGGTATCTCACACTTCCATAACTGCCCAATAGAATACTAAAAATATTTCATACCTCCACCTATGCAAGCTGCCAACAGCGGCAAACTCAACTTAGCAGACTTGTAAACTGGCACGAACTATGGCACCTCGGTTAATAGAGATTAATGTGTCTTTGCTGCCAGGGGCGTCTTTTTTCGTTGACGGCATAGTCTGAAAGAAAGCAAAATAAAAGTTAAAATTTTTCCATTATTATTATTTGTACAAGAAGGGACCAGGGAGCGTCCACACCTAATTATTTTAAGGAGAGTTAAATAAAAACACAAGCCAAATGAAATACTATAAAAATTAGCCATGCTTTATCAGTGCAAAGGATCACAAGGTTGGGGATGAAATGTGGCGACATATTTCCAGCATCAAGAAATGGCCTTAACAGGTTACATGCATGCTTCTCCAGCACAAGCATCATCCTTTCTTTCCATTCAACTTATTTATGCTTTTTTTGAAAAAAAAATGTGCCAAAGCAACATACAAAAGCTGGAGTGCTGGAACGTACAGAACTGAGAAGCTCATACCTGGAGTGTAGAAGCTTATGAAGGGTACTAAGACATCACCATAAGAAGTAAATCTCTCGCCGACCTTCCTTCCTTGGCCTGACTTGAATTCAAACATGAAGATACCAACATCCGTGCTCATGAAGATAACATCGGCACCATGAGCAGAACCAATCAACCTGGGTTCCAATTTCCTCTTCTTTGAATGAGTGGGGACCAGTTTCTCGAGCTCAAGTTCGATGACCTTGACTTGTACCCACCCAACAACTCCATCTGGTTTCACCTTCCTGGACCACAGGTGCAGGTTTGAATCCCTAGTGCTGGTGAGCCCAAGCGACCCGTCCTCCATAATCATAGGGATGGTGCTATTCCAGTCGTTCATGTTTGGGGTCGCCTCCGGTAGGTCGATCGAAGACAAGCGATGCTGGCCGAAATCGAACTTGAGAATTTTTCCAAACAGGGTGCTGTAGTATAGTTCTTCTCCAATAAGAGCACTACCAGACGTGACGCCAAACCAGGAATCCATATCCAGGTGAAGAGAAACCGGTGTGCCCCAGGCACGAGCCTCCGACGAGTACACACAAAGCATGCACGGGCCGTTGCGAGTCGCCGAGGCCGAAGATAAGCACACGGAAGGGACCACCATGGCAGTTGCAGTGGTCGCAGCCGGTGATAGCACAGAGCACCGCCGCCTTGTAGGATATGCAGGGGATGCTGTCAGGCTTCGGCACTTCCTCCGAGCAGTCGCCGGTGACCGGATCCCATACGAGGAAGTTGTCGTTGTCTTTGTCGAGGAGGACACGGCCGTGCCTGCTGTCGATGACTCGCGAATAATCGCGGTAGGTGGCGGGAGGTGGCTTGGGGAAGGGGGGCGCTGCCACGGTGGGCACGAAGCAAGGGAGGGTGACCTTCAGGTCCTTGTGGAAGCGACTGTGTAGGTAGCCGAGGAGGGGCGGCGCTCGGTGGAACTTGCGGTAGCGGTCAAGGAAGGCTGGGTCCTTGAGGATACGCCGCCATGGCTTGCAGACAAGGGTGGCGCGGACGAGGCACGCGGGGTCGTCGGGCGGGAAGCGGAGGAGGATCTCAGTGACGGCGTCATGGTTCAGCTCGGGCTGTGCCATGGCCATGTGGGGATTATTGGTGGGAGATGAATGATGATGGTCTAAAGAGAGGAGTATGCTGGCAAGATGGCACTTCGGTCGGATGACTAGATATGTATAAATACTGGTCTGGGTGCTATTAGCCAGCCCACTTTCGGCTCACCTTTTCCTTACAAAAATCAAAGTGGAAAGGTGAATGTGTGAGCACTAATCTGACTAGTGGTACACATTAGCAGCACTGAGACAGGAGGATGGGTCCAACCGAATAATACTAATTTGGTTTGGGGGACCTAATAAAGCCGTGTGATCCCAATTATCTGGGGAACACAACAAGCACATATCTTAAGTTACTCTCCCTCGAGCTAGTGAAATGAGTAGACGCTTAACGAAAATGTGACAATTAAGAAAATGTAGAGACAACGTGTTGTTAGTGATGCCCCCTTTCAGTTGCTTTTAAGAATCGATACGGTCAGGAACTAATTAAAACAGCACCAGCACTTACTGGCGTTGGCGAGGACCAGCTAAAGATTAGATCTTGTTTGGCTAACTTATCGACACAGGTTGCAAGTCATTGCGCTCCACGCCTTCCTCGTGGAACTTTGTTCTTAATGCTAGTTTTCTCTGATAGCTTCAGATAACCGATTGAGAAATATCAATATATATTAGATCTACATCCTGACTGGTCCAAAAGCTTCTCAAGCTCAAGCACTTACTTGAGTCTCAAGGAAATAAAACTCCCTCACCACCTAAAGCATTATCTTGCCAGTTTCAGGAGGGTCATCGACAAGTCAAACTTTGAGCAAAATTAGGTGTGACGTTGTCATATACTCCATCTATGTCTAGAATAGTTATCAACTTTTAGTATATTTATATATTTATTACATTCCAAGTTTCTGAATAATTCCTGAAAAATCTGCAAACATATAGAAGCTATTAATAGCTTAAAAAATGGCAAAGTTGGTGACGTACCGCACCCATACTGTAGAAGCTCATTAAGGGAACATAGGCCTTACCCCGCACACCGGACTCTGCTACCTTGATTTGAGCTTGATTCTGAAGATGTAAGCATTGGTCCTCACGACAAAAGCACAGGCACCCTCAACAAATTAAACCAATCATTATCTGTAACTCGAGAACTTTCTGCAAAACAGTATAAAACAGGGCGTGGCCTCAAGAGTAAGAAGATAACATCTCATTTGGACTTTATGTGACTATGTGAGTTGTGTTTCTTTTCCTGTGTAATTCCAAAATGCTACAGATACATCTTCCACAATAGATCACAAGCATTATGCAGACAATTATACCATCTTGATTCTCGATATTCATGATGCAGAATGGATAAGTGGGTAGAAATATGCAAATATGAAATATAGATAGAATGGTCTGATAGTCAACATATAGAATAAAGTGCAATGACATGTCAGGGTAGAAATATGCAAATATACACATGGCTCCTAGCACCTAAATTCTGTTCATTGGACAAGATGACAAGAACAGCAGACCTAGTTTAATGGATTTGTCGACTGAACTGGTAATAATCCAGCAGTGATTAATGTGGCTCCACTAAAGATGTTAATTTTCTTCTAGTATAACCTGAATAGCACGACACATACAGCTTCAAATTGTTTTATGACTCGTAATGCACAATTTTCTAATCCAAAACCGTACTGTGTACAACTTATTAGGAGATTACAAGAATGCAAGAAACAAAAAAGACCATATGAAAATTGGTTTCATCTTTGACACATCAGACTTACATTTTGACTCATTATTTAAAAATTCCAATCATATAAAAGCTTGCAGCGTATCAAATAAGCAAAGGCAAGCACTGTTACGAGAACGTAGAAGCTCATTAAGGGCTATTATGTGGTAGTTGGCCACAACCTCACACACCTTGTTCTCTCACTCTGGAAGCAAAAAAAAGTATGGACATTTGATCCAAAGTCCAAAACTTCTTTCAAGGGAAAGGGAATGGAAAGACATGAAAGGAGATGAATAAGTTCATCTTTAGGGAGTGCTTTTTATTTTCTTCCTTTCATGGGCATCCCTTTCTTTTTGTTTCCTTTAATGTACTTCGTAAAAGAGTGCATTATTTTCAAGCAGCAAGTTGAACAAGAAGGACTATAGAGCAACTCAACGTTCATGAGATTACAATGTCTCAGTTTCTTGGACACATGCTCAAATTTAAAGAAACATGTGCAAGAGTGAGAGAATACACCAATGAGCGCACACCTTCAGTACAACGGGGTACAGGCTTCGCAATTGTAATTGTGCTAATATCTATGTTTTAATTTGACAGCTGATCCACAGCTGCAGAACGAATACAGTTGAAGAGGATCGAGTATACTCCAAGGTATATACACATGGTTACGCTACCTCTTCCATAACACATTTCATGCATCATGGATCACATTTTCAGACAAAAGAGGTTCGTAGAGCACTCTCACGACCTTTTTAAGTATTTAAAGGAATAAGAACTTCAAAATCTATTAGTGGATGAGGAAACTTTGTGCTGAAACTATAGTACCATCGACCATAGTTAATCTTTTTTCCAAATATTTTAGACCAAAGGCTTTTAGCCCTGCTATGTATTGAAAGCAAAAGACATTTCCAAATTTATCTGAAAATCCTGAAGCTGCAGCTGACACCAACACTGAATGGGCTAATCTCTTATGAAAGAGAAATAACATAAACCCAAACATAATTTTGGTGCCATGTACCTTTGTCAAACATTAAGCAAACAATAAATGAAATATGATTGGCATATTAGACTGAAATTAACTTTTCAGATAATCCTCAGGAAGAATTCAACAACAACAGGAAAAAATGACCAGAATTGATAAGGACCACTTGATAGGGATCGTTCAGCAAGAAGCCAACAACGACATACTCAGGATGATAGGTTCATCCAGTTTATCATGTTGTACTGTTCAGCAGCACATTAGACATCAGCAAGTCCTCGCTGGCATGAGATCTGAAAGGATAGCACAAAAACCATACCAATCAGCATCTATACTTTGATGGGCTATTTAATAGTATAATTTGGACGGATGATTACGAGACTGAGCTTGGTATGCGAGCTTTCAGCTATGTCAGAAAATAGTTGAATTTTTTCATGAAAAGGTAACAAGATGATGCTATATATCCATCTTAAGTTTATATGCATGTTAAGCAATTAGTTACACCAAAGCATGGTCCACTTACAAGTCTAAGCAAACAAAAATAGGTGTAATTTTCAAAGGCCTGGAATGTAGGAGCACAGATCAGAACCAACTAATTAAGCAAACCTATACAGTTTATGAAATTGCAGAACTACAAATAAGAAAAGGGTACTACGATACCTGGCATGTGGAAGCAAATGTAGGGAAAGGCAACACCATTGGTTACAAGGATATTCACACCTTCTGCAAAACCAATCACACCTGCACCTCGACCCGGCTTCTCCATGGGCATGGCGTGCGGTAGCTTGATGACCCCATATTGTTCCCATCTGCCAACTCCCTGTGGGTTCAACTTCCTTGACCAGAGGTATAGGCTGGAATCCCTGATGCCGATAAGCCCCAGCGAACCATCCTCCATCGGCATGAGGAAATTATCACGGGAGTCGTACGGCATGTGGTCATCCATCACAGATAAGCAATGGTTGCCCAAATCATACTTGAGAATTTTGTTGTGAATGGTGAAGTAGATTTCATCTCCGATAACAGTACCACGCTCCATGAACTTAATATAGTGATACCTGCTCGTCTCAAGGGATGTTGGCTTGCTCCATGCATTAGCCTCCGATGAGTACAGGTTCGCCGATGTTACCTCTCCCATAGCATCGGAAGTCACGAGGACCACTCGGAAGGGGCCGCCGTGGCAGCAGAGGTGGTCACAGCCATCAATGGCGCAGAGCACAGCGCCGGACCACACAAAGTCCCGGGTGCTAAGGTTGGGCAGCTCTAGCAAGTCGCCCGTAGCAGGGTCCCAGACGATGAGATTCACACCCGGGCGCCATGTGAGGAGGAGCACGCGCCTTTGGCGGCTATCGACGGCCCACGCATGGCTCCGGCCCGTCGCCGGCTGGGGGAGGGAGGGTATCGTTGTGGTGGGAACAAAGCGGGGGAACCGGCAGCTGCAAATCGGTTCTCTGTTGCGGAGGAAACCGAGGAGGGGAGGCGCGCGGTGGAATGCGCGGTAGTGGCAGAGGAAGTTGCGGTCGGCGAGGAGGCGGCGCCAGGACTTGCAGACGAGGGAGGCGCGGACGAGGCACGCGGGGTGTTCCGGAGGGAGGCGGAGGAGGATCTCCGCCACGAGGTCTTCCATCAGCTCCGGCGGCGGCCGCGGCGGCGCCATGGCTCGCTCGTGCTCGGGGGTTGCTCTGGGCGGCGGATCGGGGAATAGCGAGGAAGAGGTTCTGGGCTGGTGGCGTTATCAAAGGCCGATCCACATCTTAGATGGGCTGGACCAGCTTTGGCAATTTTCTGAGATCTGAAACACAAACAAGCTCCCGCGATTATGCATCCATGAGAGTTGAAGATTCAAAAGCGCCGAACTACTTTGTGTATCCTTTTCAAATTTCAATATAAAAAAAAGTAGACACAGTGGATTTCCATTGGTAAAAAAATAAACAACTAGCAGAAATTAAAGAAAATGCAAATAATTCCTAAAGTATATATATCTTGCAAATTTTAAGGCATGTTCCTTAACAAGTCAACCTGACAGAAGCTGGGTGTTACTACATTGCAATTGTTTGAGACAGCACATAGTTACCACAATCCAACCAATGAAACTTGTACAATTCAAAGATCTGAACGGAGACAAATAATATGTACCGAGCCAAACTAGTATTTGACCATTTTTAGTTGGAAATCTATTGCAGAAAGGAGGAGGAGGGGGGGGGGGGGGCTAAAAA
>LAPY01000783.1:117172-129665 GCA_000970635.1 Eragrostis tef
TCGCCGGCAAGGCGGCCGCGTCATCTTCGACAACCTTGGCTGCTGGTTCTGATCCGGTTGTTTCTTTACGTCTTCTTCTTGAAGTCCGACAGCCTAGCTACCTCTTTTGCCTGATTCCTGTGGTAGCACGACAACAACAGGAACGGCGGATCGAGTTGTGGTGCTGTGGCGGTGGCGACGCCCTAGCTAGCTCGGTCTGGTGGTCCAACGAGGAACTACAGGAGAAAACTAGGTAACGAAAAAATCAATTATATAGAGTTATATTGTGTGGGCCAGAAAATATTCAGGCCCGCATGGCCCTATCTTATATAGATGCAACCCACTAGAAGTCATTTACTCCTATAAAGCTCATCTCTCATGCCTCCACGTCACCCATATTGTTTCATCCATTGGATTTCGGCCAGCAGCGCATCCCGTCCGTTCCTTCCTCCTCTGTCTCTCCGTGCTCTGGCCTCCCTCCCGCATGCAGTCTCTTTCCTCCTTTCATCGATCTCTCCACTTCCTTCTTTTCTCCAACCATTACAACGACGAGTAATGTCTTCACTGCGTGAGCCTGCGCAATTAGTGGCTGTAATGGCAATAATTCTGTATCAATTTCGCAAGTTACCAATCCAAGCATCCATGTTTATCGAGCTCCCGTGTTGGCACCGTACTGCCATGGCCCTACAGCTCCCAACGCCATAACTCTTCTTCTTTCCTCTTAAGTTGCTGAGAAACTGCTGTCACCAATGTGCAATCAAGAGGCTTAATGGCCGGATTCTTCTACCACTCAGGACATTTACCCCTTCAGTTAGCCCCAAAATCAAAGCGGCAATGCAGAGTCCACTTACTCTTCTGGATATATAAGCAAGGCGAGTTCCTAAATTACATGATTCATGCCCTTGGTTTTCTGGCTTCGCCACCAGCAAGAACAGTCATTGAGGGTCGGTCATGGATCCACTTCTTTTTGGAACCCTTCTACGTGTGGTCCCTTTTGAATTCATGTTCCACACACTCACTAGGGATGCATTGCAATCCATGTTCATCTTCTAAAAGAAGATGTGTTGATGACTTCGTGTTTGTGCTGACCAAGATGCTGTATCTCCGGTCTGTGAATTAGTTCAGCTTTGCTTCCCGTTTCAATTAATCATGTAGCCAATACACGTCAGTACTTTGTTTTCCCTTAATCTCCCCTGTTATGTATGCACTCAGTCTATGCAATATATGGTGAGTTAAATATCATTGATTTCTGTCAAATTGTTTATGGAGAGCGGAGTCAAATTGGTAATGCAGGAGTACGTTCATTAAGTCTCAGTTAAATTTTTAAATTTTCTTCTAGGGTGGTCTTTTCTACGGACTGAAAAAGATGTGTTCATTCCTTCAAAAGTAGACATCGCAGCATACCTGTGAAAATTCCTGCATGATAAGGTACAACCTTCAATTGCACACGGTTGCTTTGATTGCTTATTTTTCCTCTTTTAACACTGGATATCTTCTTTTCCCTCCTTCAAATGTTCATCCTCGCCTGCATACTTATTTTCTTCTATCTATTCTTACACATGTTTTGCAGGTATACTCATGTTTTGTATCATGATGGCAGGATATTATCAATTTTGTTATTCCAGATTCAGTACTTAAGTCGAATATTCGTTGCAGCCCGAATTGCAGACATTTTTGGGCGCCAACAACCGGTCTGATGTTCATCATTCCTCTGGACTGAATACAATGCGCCATGTTTCCTAAAAGGAGAGTGTGTACAATTTTACTATTACTCTCATATGGAGCTGTGCATATCCTCATTTCAAGTGAGACTAAAGCTATTGCATATAGATACAAGATTTGTAATCCAGGATGCTTTGGTAGATTTTTTCCACTCCATTTTTTTTCCTTTTGGGTAAGATGCTAGAGAAACGTTCGTACGGTCTCCATATTAAGTTCCCATGCTTGCAGTAAGGAACCTTTCATCTTCCTTTCAGGAGTAAAATATAATTTGCTAACAGAGGCCATTATGTAAACTTTGCTACTTTCATTCATTGAAATGTCTTTATAGAGCAGACTAACAATTCCCGCGGCATCGTGCGGGGTATTCACCTAGTAACATTCGAACTTCCTTTCCTCTCCGGAAAACCTCAAACATGTTGTCAGGCCTTTACTTCCAATCTTGGGAGGAAAACAACACATAGTAGTCCCTTCGCAGGGGTAAGTTTGTCCTTTCAAGGGCTGGAATTTGGAAAAAGAAATCAAAATGAATTTATAAAGCCACAATGTCAACAAATCCATCTGGGTAACCTTATCTGTGTCAGTTTTGCGAAGCAAACAAAGCCAGTCCTAAATCTGCGAAGCCACTCGAAAGCAGTCCTAAAAGATCAATTATCTCCTCCGGATTGGCCCTATGACTATGAGGCAAACATTTTATTTACCCTTGGACCAATCCTTTACAGAATTGTAAAAATTCTAAAAATGGATGTCACCAATCGTTTCATCTTGAGAGACTCTGGTTTTGAATGCTAATCACGTGCTAGACTATGGGGGTGTTCGTTTCACGGGGGTCTAAAATTTAGAGAGGTCTAAATAAAAGAATCTTATCATTTAAGAGTATTAAATAAAGTTTAATTACAAAACTACTAACTGCAGAACCCCTGGTCTAATTCGCGAGACGAATCTAATGAGGGTAAGTAAGCCGTGTTTAGACGATAGTTACTGTAGCATTACTGTAGCATGACTTTAGCAAAACATAGATTAATTAGACTCATTAGATTCGTCTCGTAAAGATGTACCCATTTGTAAAAATGTTTTGTCATTAGACTTTATTTAGTATAAGATTCTTTTTGTTTAGAGCCCTTTAAAATTTAGTGCTAAAGGAAACGAATGGGGCCTATCTTCTAAGACAAAAAGGACAGATACAATTTCTATGCTTCTGCTGAGCTCTGCAGATGTTTCCCCATACGGCAGACGACCCGATGCGTCCATTGTTCCGTGGTCAACACCGGCAGGAAGGCATGATCTCTTGTAGTGCTGCTGCAAGCTAGAAAATCAGCTTAGGGACATCGATCGTGCATTCGTGCATGCGCCGTGACGGCCGGTTTACTCAGTCCTGGCATCGACGTAGTTCTGGCATATTGAACGCATGCGAGAGTTGCAACCTGCAGGTGACATAATGACGAGGGAGATCCCAGTGAAAAGGGAGGGTACCGAACCATGACCGGAGCGCAGCGCAGCGCCGTGAAATGCGGTGGACGCTATCTCCATTGACGACCGCGGTGGTTGCTGATGGTTCTCTTGAGAACCGTCGGATCCTACCTTACTAAACTGGTCGTGTTCCTCTGGTTTGGGAGCTGATGGCAGAGGAAAGTGCAAGACAAGGATCTTCCTGCATGTACTGATACGATCATACAAGAGCAGGTTCGATTTTTCAGCATGGGAATGGGTCCTGCTCTGAATTCCAAATTTATAAGCAAAGGAGATGTGTAATCAGGTGTCCAAATTGAGTGGGAGAATCGTACAAACAACGGAATTAGTTGTTGAAAGCCCGTGGTCTGTTTCATGCTAACTGAACATTTATATCCACCTGTTTTCTTTCTTATAAACTGCCAACTAAACACAGGACTGGTTACCTCATGATCGATGAGCAACTGTTTTCGTGCTAAAACGGCCAAACTTAGAACTAAATTATTGACTAGGATGCCTACTTTTTTCCATACTTAAAAATCTCTCCAATTGAGACAGAACACTTCAATCATCAGGTTTGCAGGAAGCCGACAGTGCGTGTTATCGTGGTGTCAGCCTGCCCTTAGCAAGATCTGAAAAAATATTATGCGGAAAAGCTTACAACCATGCTGTATGTTGAAACTATATGTAGCGTTGAATGGCAATATGAATCTGCATGGTGCATGTCTATATTGGCCACAAAGTTTATATATATAAATAATAGAGGTCACTAATTAGTTTCAAGAAGTTTATGCAACGAACTGAGTTGAACAGGGAAGAATATATTTGCTGCGCATGATTGTAGGATTTCAGTTTCACATATTCCTTATTGATAACTTATCTCGCAGATAACACATTTTCAATCACTGCAAAAAAAAAAAATTGACACCCCCGCAGTCAAATGAATGTTCATTTATGGTGGCTCAAACATATATAAATTGTGATGTACTGTCTAGTCCAGGCTTAGTTTCTACGGAAGGAGAGTACTTCATGTAGGTATATACCGTACTTTGGACAGACAAACAACATATATATCGTGTACTGCATAAATGAGAAATAACATGGTGTATACCTACATAAGCATATCCAGATGACAATTAGGTAAATTATAACAGGAGAGGCAGAGACAGCTACCTGGAACGTTGAAACTCCTGTAAGGCCTTGTTCGTTTGCCATGGAATGGGCAGGATTTGGGCGCAAATCCAGTGGGTTTCTATGGTTTGGACAGAATCCAGGAGTAGGCTAGAAAAGTCGTTCGGTTGTCTCTGGGCCGGATTCCAACCGAGCCCAATCCAGCTATTTCGTCCAAAAAACTCTAGGAATCGCTCCTCGTGTCTGACCCCGTGGAACCACTCCAGGACGCACGCGACCGCAACAGGCGAGGGCTAGCGTTAGGGCGAGCGCTCCGGGACGGCGGCGCGGCGCTCCGGGGGATGGCGGCACCGAAACTCTTCCGATGCCCTTCCCCTCCTGAGGCTTTCTCTCCGGTACGACACCCCCCTCTCTGCTTCGTCTTGGGTCTTGGACTACGGTTAGATCTTGGACTGCGGCGGCCGCGGCGGCCGGGGCGTCATCGAGTACTGCTGCTGTTGCTCGACTCGATCGGAGCCCGTCTACCGCGGCTGTGATCAGCTCTTCTTTTTTCACCTGTTACTCGTCTGCTACTGCGGTGGATTACCTTCCAGCTTGTTACTCGTCTGCTTTCTGTTCTCGCCAAGTTACTCGTCTGCTACTGCGGTGATTAATTTTCAGCTTGTTAATTACTCGAGACTCATAATTTTTCCTGCTACTTGCGTTGCTTATTAATTATTTACTCACTGGAAGCTGGAAGATATCTCCTGCGCGCTGCAAATTGATGGGTTTCCAATTGTGGTGCGTCCATGAGATGCAGATCCAGTACCTACCTTTTTTGTTCTCTAAATTAGAGCATGTTTATTAGCAAATGTAGAATTAGTAGCTACTTCCTTCATTTTTCCATGCAAGCCATGGTTAGCTTTTGTGCAAAGGATTGTTAATCAGCTTTCTTTTGTATGCTTGTGTGCGGGAGCCGAGCACTGGGATGGTGAGATTAATGATTAATTATTTATAGCTTTGAAATGAGTACCTCTTTAAGACAACGTATTAGAAAGAGGAGAGACGAAGATGATGATATCATGATGATGTTCCTGTATGTTATGGGTTCTAGTAGAGGCGGCAAAAAACAGAAACGTCACACTTCAGAAGAAACTGGCGAGATCAAAGTTCGGCGGCTGCTCAATGGACATGTAAAGAATTGCCAAGTAACCTTTAGGATGGAACCTCAAATCTTTAGAGCTGTGGCTACCTACCTTAGAAGGGCAAAACTTGTTAGTGACACAAGGATATCAGTGGAGGAGAAGTTGGCATTCTTCTTGTACATGCTAAGTAAAAATGCCACATATGAGGATATGCAGGTCTTCTTTGGGCATAGCAATGACACTTTGCATCACCACCTTAACCATTTTTTCTGCAAAGTCATCCCCATTCTCACTCGCCATTTCATCATCGCTCCCGATCCAAATCTAGTGCACCCAAAAATCCAAGACAACCCTAGATACTATCCTTTTTTTCAGAATTGCCTTGGTGCCATCGACGGAACCCATATTCCTATTACCATATCTCCTGATAGAGCTGCTCCTTTCAGAAATAGGAAGGGCACACTTAGTATAAATGTGATGGTAGCTTGCGATTTCGACTTGAACATCACATTCATATCTACTGGTTGGGAAGGATCGGCTACAGATTCCAGGGTTCTCAGATCTGCAAGGACTAGGGGTTTTCATGTTCCTCCTGGCAAGTTCTACCTTGCGGATGGTGGGTATGCTAATACTGCATCATTTCTTGCACCGTACAGAGGAGTGAGGTATCACTTGAAAGAGTTCGGTGCTGGTCACCGAAGGCCTCAGAACCCGAAAGAACTGTTCAACCATCGTCATGCGGAGTTAAGGAATCACGTGGAAAGAACATTGGGGGTGATTAAGAAGCGCTTCCCAATTCTCAAAGTTGGCACATTTCATACACTGAGAAATCAAGTCAAGATCCCAGTAGCTGCAGCAATATTTCACAATCTAATCCGATTACATGCCGGGGATGAGGAATGGTTAAATGATCAGCCAGATAACATTGATCCTGCAAGTTTTGTTCCCTTACCAACCGGTGATCAAAACAATGATCAGGGCAGCGTAGAAGGCAATGCTTTGAGAGACACCATCGCCCAACAGATGTGGGATCAATACCAGCATCATGTACATTAGTTTAGGCTAGCAAATAATCAAATAAATTTGTAATAAATAGCTTATGCTAGACTTTCCTTTATGTTCATGTGTTGTAATAAAACTCTTGCATGTGTTGTAATAAACAGCAATGGCTGGAAAGGGATCGTCACCAAAGACTAGAATGGTAGCAAGGGGTTCACCAAAGATTAGAATGATTGCAAGGGGTTCACCAAAGCTTAATCGGCTTTTGGTAGAAAGTGCTACAAAGAAGAAGGTTTCACCAAAATGCAGCCATTCAAGTTCTTCTCAAGGTATGTTATTAACTGTGTTAATTGATTTCTAGTGTAATTGCTACTGATTTCTAGTTAAGACATGTTACCCACCCTTTTTTGTGCTAATGTATTTCCATATTTTAGAGCTCTTATTTTTGTGTTGTCCTAATGGGTTCAACAAGATGATTGTGATGCATGAATTCCAACACTGTTTTTGTTTTTAATAACTAGCATAAGTTCTAGTTTGAGATCATGCTAGATAGGCTCATGGGATTTGATTGTCCAGTCTGATGTTTCCTAACTATATTGTCAGATCAGACATCATAGTGTTTACTGAATATTTCTTTAAGAACGTACCATGCTGTCAGTTACTCTCTGCCCCCTTTGGATACCACCAGTTTAATTGATTTCTAGTGAGATATATGTAAGTTCAGGGGTAGGATCTGGACATAGATATATGTAATTTGTATGTGCCTTTCATTCTTTATGTAGTTAAACAACGTGCTTACTAGAATGCATCCCTTGAGAGATCTCTTGCTGATATCCTTCATGAGTACAAGGACTACCGAGGTGATAATGGGTGGAGCTCAGAGTCTTGGAATCGGATGGTAAAGGATTTTTGGGCAAGGAATAAATACGCATTGTTCTCCAAAAGCCAATTCAGGAGAAGGAGAGGGAGCTGAACCGTGACTACAAAATGTTAAAGGAAGCAATGAAGCAAAGTGACTGTTCCTGGAATAAAGAGAGGTGCATGATAGAGGGAGGGCCACACTTATGGGCAAACCTTAAAGTGGTATGTTCTTTTCTCAGAATCTAGAACTTTAATTGCCTTTTTTCATGTGCTGCTCAAAACCAACAAGTTTGCAGCCATTTCTCGTACTGTACAGAGGAGTGAGGTATCACTTGAAAGAGTTCGGTGCTGGTCACCGAAGGCCTCAGAACCCGAAAGAACTGTTCAACCATCATCATGCGGAGCTAAGGAATCACGTGGAAAGAACATTGGGGGTGATTAAGAAGCGCTTCCCAATTCTCAAAGTTGGCACATTTCATACACTGAGAAATCAAGTCAAGATCCCAGTAGCTGCAGCAATATTTCACAATCTAATCCGATTACATGCCGGGGATGAGGAATGGTTAAATGATCAGCCAGATAACATTGATCCTGCAAGTTTTGTTCCCTTACCAACCGGTGATCAAAACAATGATCAGGGCAGCGTAGAAGGCAATGCTTTGAGAGACACCATCGCCCAACAGATGTGGGATCAGTACCAGCATCAAGTACATTAGCTTAGGCTAGCTAGCAAATAATCAAAACCTACAAGTTTGTAGCCATTCCTCCTACTCACTTTGTCTTTTTGTATGTGTAGACATTTCCCAAGATCAAGAAATTCCAAAACCCAAAGGCTAGCTTTCCTTTGTTTGATTATTTAGGGGAGCTCTATGATGGTTCGTATTGTTATCCATACTTGTTGTTATACTTTCTGCCTTGTTACTAGTTTTTGATGTTAATATTTGTTGCCTTGTTGTAGGTCATCTTGCCGAAGGAAACTATAACATTACTTCAGCGGAGCCAGAGGAGGAGGAGCCACTCATGCCAATTCCCGAAGCAGAAGATGACATTGACAAAGAATTGCAGCTTGTGTATGATCTAGAGGATGAAGAAGTGGAGGAAGAGACTGAAGTTCGAGCAAGAGAGGATGATGCACCATCAAGAGAGGAGGAAGCTCCACCAAGAAACCGGATTCGTCAAGAGGTGAAGAAACTCCAACAAGCTTCAACTTCAACTGTACATCAGAGAAGGGTTTGTGCAAGAGAAGAAAAGACAGAGCCTAAAAAGTCAACCAAAAGCAATGTCGAAGGCCTATTTGAGAGGTATCTAGAGATGCGGACCAAGCAAGGTGAGGAGGAAGCTGCAATGCTTGCAAGAGAGAATGAGGCTGCAAGGATTGCAAAAGAGAATGAGGCTGCAAGGATTGCAAGAGAGAATGAAGCTGCAATGCTTGCAAGAGAGAATGAGGCTGCAAGGATTGCAAAAGAGAATGAGGCTGCAAGGATTGCAAGAGAGAATGAAGCTGCAATGCTTGCAAGAGAGAATGAGGCTGCAAGGATTGCAAAAGAGAATGAGGCTGCAAGGATTGCAAGAGAGAATGAAGCTGCAATGCTTGCAAGAGAGAATGAGGCTGCAAGGATTGCAAAAGAGAATGAGGCTGCAAGGATTGCAAGAGAGAATGAAGCTGCAATGCTTGCAAGAGAGAATGAGGTCGCAAGGCTTGCAAGAGAGAACGAGGCTGCAATGCTTGCAAGAGAGAATCAACCGACTCAAGCGACGGATTTCTCCATCACAAGATGCATCAAAGTTTTGAACACCATGGAAGTGACAAAAGCAGAGAGAGTTAAAGCCTTTTCTGTCTTCAGGAATATAGACAATAGGGAGATCTTTCTTTCATCTGCCGAAGAGGATGAAGAGACCGCTTTGCTGTGGCTAAGGAGCGAGATGTGATAGCAGGTACGTAGCTTTCACTAGTATGTCTCATTCTGAATAAACTAGCTGGTGGTTGTTGTTTTTTCACTAATGAAGAAACCAAATAGTCCATGCTTGGAACTGAGAAGTACTCTGATAGATGTATGAAGTGCTGTGCTGACATATTAGCTCTAGTGAATAGTGAAATGGGAAGTTTTCAGTACATTCAGATATTATACAACATGCAAATTAATTAATAAAAAAGTAGCCAAAGAGTGTATTGATGATCAGTTTGTGCTATAACACAGTGGCACTAATGTTAAAGTTGAACACTGAAGTGTTAGCTGGTTTATCTCCTGTCACAATGCTCCTGTAGACTTATTCATTATCATGCAGATCATATGCTTTTCTCCTTGTAGGCAAATTTGAAGAGTTCTTTGGCATTGACCCAAAACTGAAATGAAAACCAACCAACTGACTCCATGCATGTTCTTGAGTTCTTAGTGTGATATACTAACTATTGTGCATGTGCAATTTGCACTAGATGTACCTGGCATGACCTTTTTGTGCTTGTGTTGCAGTGTGCAGTGACATTGAAGTGGCAACAACGCTCAAAATACATGTGGATGTTGGCTGCCCAAACTGTCACTTCTGAAAGTGAATTTGTTATTCAAGCAGTAGTATATCTATCATTAGCTCTTGTATTGTTAGTAGAATGGTTTTCGCAAATGGTCAAAAAAGCTCTGAAGGCAAGAAAACTTGGACAGAATTGCCTTGTGTTTGCAGAAGCAAGTGTATGGACTATGGAGGTCTTCTTGAACATGATGTACTTTCTATTTTCATTCTAAAAATGATGTTGTTCAAGCTGTGTTAGATAACACAGGCAAAGAAATTTGAGCTGCCAAAGTTTATGTATTCAGATAGGCGTGTATATTGTTTTGGACGTCTTGTGACTTTATTCAAGTTTGTGTTTCAGTAAGGTACAGTTTTTGTGTTGCTATATTTTTTCTAATCTCCTATTTGTTTTTCCTGCACCTGCCTATTCAGTTGATGTTTGAATTTTAAACTTTTGTCGTGGACGATTTCGAATCTGAAATGTAGCTGACATCGTTACATTGCAGCAACATCCGATAGAAGAGTAGTCTTGCTGTTGGATCGGTGTTAATTGATAATACAGTCAGTGAATCCATGCCAGCCGAACGAACCATAGGTGCCAGGAATTAAGCAAATCATGGGAAAGAAACCTTCACCCATGGATCAAGTGACAGGATGGGATTCACTCGATCCTTGCCTGGATTGGTTTCCTTTAGGGATTAAATCCCACATAACCGAACGAAGCCTAAGGTAAGATGTTGTAGTAGAACCCTCCTCTGCCTAACCTCCTCACCTGCCGTGACTTGAGGTCTAGTGTGAATAATCCCACGCGAGGTGAGTAGATGAAAATGGTCTGTGTGCCCTCAACCAAGCCGATGACTTCATGCATGGTTTTTTGGTGGCAATTGGGGAGCAGCGGCACCAAGTCCATCATCCACTGTCGCACCCACCCCGTAGAGTTACTGTGAGTACCAGCTAGCCATGACCAGGTGCAGATGCTATCTTGCACCACAGCAACAAATCCGAGCCCTCCATCCTCAGCCATCATAGGAATGGCGCCATAGATTGCTGGCGTGTCGATCACAGACAGGGTCCTTCCTCCCAGATCAAACTTGAGCATGTCACTCTCTGAAAGGGAGAAGTAGAGCGTGTCTCCAATAAGAAGACTGGGTTTCATTATGTCAACGTGGGAACCGTTCTCAATGGTGGTTGACGTCACGGCGCTCCACACACCGGTCTCCGACGAGTAAACGCTTGCCCATGCGACGGGCTCTGCCCCCCAGCAAGACCATAGTTCCTCGTCCCCACAAAGACCACAAGATACGGGCCGCCATGGCAGTCGAGGTGGTCACAGCCGTCCGCGGCACAGAGCACCGCCCCATGGCTGTAGTCATACGGGTGAGACGGAAGGGGCAGGCGGTGCTTCTCATGGGGAATGGGATCCCACACAATGAGCCCCAGTGGCTTGTACAAGCGGAGCATCAGCAGCACGCGGTGATGGCGACAGTCGAGGGCCAACCACGATATTTGGGGCGCCACCGCCTGCCGCGAGAAGGTGAAGGCAACGGAGGTGGAGACTAATCCGGGGCTCATCAAGCTTGGACCGTCGTGAATAAAGCCGAGCAAGTAGAGCTTTCCGTGGAACTTACGGTAGCGGCGGATGAACACGCCGTCGCAGAGGATGCGGAGCCATGACTTGCAGACGAGAGCTGCGTGAACACGGCGTTCGGGCTCGTCCGGCGGAAGGCGGAGGAGAATCTCCTCGATGAGGTCCTCCATCAGCACGGGCGGCGAGCGACGGCGGCAAGTCAGCGTCGCCATCTTCGACGACCTGTGGGGTCCACGAAATGGTAGCCGGCTTCTGGTTGTTTGGTTACGTCATGGTAGCCGGACGATCTTCTTCTTCTGGTCCCTAGCTCAACAGCAGGATCGAACAAGGGTGTGGATCTAGTTATGGTGCTGTGGCGGCGGCGAATCCCTAGCTCGGACTGGTGGAGGGACTCCGGGAGAGAACTGGGTCAAGGGAAAAATTAATTATAATAGAGTGGGCCAGAAGCTAGAACAATATTCAGGCCCGAAGGCCCTAATAACATTACAACGTCTTTTCCTCTCCGAAAGAGCTCAAACATGTGACGCCTTTCTGTCCAGTCTTGGAAGGAAACAACACAAGTCCTCTTCGCACACGCGTCAGGCTCCGTTGCCTTGCATGCACAGGCCCTTCTCGATGTGTACACGCTCACACGTGTGATGTACCCTCCGGTGACATGTTCTTCCGCCACAGATACCACGCGGAAGGGCCTGCCATGGTAGTCGAGGTGGTCGCACCCAACGGCACAAGCACAGACCCAGTATAGATGCTATAAGGGTAAGTGGGCACACTCACTCTCAGGTGCTACTGATAACTGATTATTAGTACGCGGCCATGGCGGCAGTCGAGGGCCCACCAGTGCAACAAGAAGGGGAAGGAGGCAGTAGATGTGGGGACGTCACATCTGTAGTCCCGGCTGTGGATGTAGCCGAGCAAGGGTGGTGATCGGTGGAACTCACGGAAACGGCGGCAGAAGCCACGGTCGGAGAGGATGCGGTGCCACAGCTTGCAAACAAGAGCGCCGTGGCGAAGATACGCAGGCTGGTCCGACGGGAGGCGGAGGAGGATTTCCTCCACGAGCTCCTCCATAAGCACCTGTTGGGGGGGGGGGGGGGGGGGGGGGGACCCCCACCTTTTCTTCCACACAAACCACCGGGGA
>LAPY01000784.1:78439-102112 GCA_000970635.1 Eragrostis tef
CGGCCCGCGGCGCCCGCGAGAGGGACCCCGCCGACAGCCAGCTGCTGCGCCGGCTCGCCGACGCCGGCGCGATCTCCCCTGCCATCGATCGAGTTGGGTCTTGTGTGTGCGCCCCGGCGATGAGGTCTGCGGCGCGTGCACGCCGGATGACGAGGAGCTCAGCGTTGCTTGGTTGGTTTGGCGCCGAGGAGTAATTGTTATCGTATATATAGTGGCGACCAACAGATCGAGCAGCATCACGCGCGCTGGACTCATGCTCTTGGTACACAGTTACTATTACACTGCTCTCCCTTAATTCCTTGTTGAATCATCACCATGTCGATCGATAATTCCACGTTCAGGTTAGGAGACGAACATATGTATAACGCGACGTCACTGTAGTTCCTTTCGCCCTTCTAGAATGGTATTGATATATTAACTTAAGACTGAATTGCACAAAACTACAACTATTTATATTAAGGTTTCACAAAACTACAACTTTTGAAACTTATTTTAGAGAACTACAACTATTTTGACCATGAGTTTCAGAAAACTACAACTTTTGTGTCTAATCCCACATGTCATTCTCACGGATGATAGTGTTCTAAAACTAAGATTACATGTGGGGTCAAAAGCAAAAGTTGTAGTTTTCTAAAATATGTTTCAATAGTTGTAGTTTTATGAAACCTTGACACAAATAGTTGTACTTTTGTGCAATTTACTCATTAACTTATTTTATTTGCTGGATGAATCTCATTTTAATACAAGCAAGCTACTACCTCCGTCCTAAAATATAAGCATTTGTTGATTTTTGAAGATCACCTTTGACCTTTTGTCTTATTTAAAAAAATTATGAAAACATAATTTATTTTGTTACAATTTGTTTTATCAGATATATTTTAAATATAACTTATTTGTTTCATATTTTTTTTAAAAAAAATTAAATAAGATAAACGGTCAAACGTGGTGTTCAAAACTCAACAAATGCTTACATTTTAGGGCGGATTGAGTAATATTTACCCCAACTAACCTCTAAAGTCCACTAGCCTTGACTTTTGATTTTTCCTGTGCCCCCGATTCCTTGTGTGTCCATCACCATCATGTCTGCTACGTGATACCTCAGCTTGTTGCTGCGGGTGCTTCAAAAATGATAAAACATATGATGAGTAAGGAATGAAATGAAAACAATTCACAGTTGAAAGAAATCTTAACGTACATAAAAAATGTCTGAAGTGGGTGATAAAAGATGCTTTGCTAATATAAAACATAGTGATTCAAGAAGTGTATTAATCTTGATCGATATGTTTGAATGGCTATAACCTAGTATATGTACGGTCTATAAAATAATTGGACCACTAATAAATATGAAAATTAACACAATAGTCCTTTGCACTTCATGAATCATATGCTCGAACAAAAGAAATTGTTCTTTTCACCCATTCATATGTGGAAAAATAAAGGCCAGGGAAGGAAACACGAAAACAGACATTGTGCTATTATCTACGTGATCATTGGGTCAACTAATCAAAACTGATGATAGGCAATCAAGTACCTTGCAAACAAACATTGTTTGTTAAAGGGTATACTGTCTCCGCTACATAAATGCATAATGATAAAATAACATACAAAATAATAATAATAATATGGGAAGATTAAAAAAAAACAGTTGCAACTCTATCTAAAAGCGGCTAGGTAATTTGAAACAAACGAACATACATTTTGTATATGACACAGAAGTGACGGAGGATCGATGAAGAGGGGAGCGAGACATATTGGGTGTGTTTGGTTCACGTAGAAGAGACTAGCCAAGCTTATGATATACAAAATCTTCACTTTTTCACGTGTTTGGTTGGCTGCTCTGTAAAGTAAGCCGACTTCAGTTATGCAAAAGTGGTCCTTTAGCCTGGCTAGCTGAAAATGCACGGCCATTTCCAGCAGGCCTGGCCTTGCATAAGTTGTTGCTAGAATCACCTAACCGCCCGTGGGTGAGAGTGGGAGTGCCTGGCTCCTAGTGGGAATCTAAAATGCAACAATCATTAATTCAGGGTCCCTATAAACCAAAAAAAAAGAGGCAAAACTGATTCTTAGAGGGTTTAGTTAATTGGGCGGATAGGCAAACATCTTTGGATATTTGAAGAGATTCTGTAGGTTGACGAAAACTGTGGAGACTTCTACCTTTGTTTATTTCTCATATCAAATGAGCTATCCATCTCAAGCCTTGCAAACATGTATAAATAGTGTATGAGTAGTATTTTTTAATGAAGGGAGGGAGACCATTACGGCACAGTTGCATCCGCTGAAGTCGTTGCAGGACATGCTGAAATTCAATCAGGTGTCCAAAAGATTGTACACTAAGGGAAAACCCAACTTTGCCGGGTGCCACAAGGTTTGCCGAGAGCATTCTTTCGGGCTCTCGGTAAACTAGCGGCTCTCGACGACAATTTTTTTGCCGAGAACGAACGCTCGGCAAAAAACTACACTCGGTAAAAAAAAAAAAACTATTTTGTCGAGAGTCTGACCAACAGCGCTCGTTAAAGATCAAGACAGCTCTCAGCAAAAAAAAACTCTCGGCAAAATTGGCATGTCGTTAGAAATTCGCGATGGCGTCAGGAATGTGGGACCAGATACATATTTGCCGAGAGCCGTTGGCGGACTCTCGGCAAAAAGATTTTTTTTTACCGAGCATTTTGCTGCCAGCTCTCGGCAAAGAAGGCACCAGGCATCATAATTCTGCCTTTGCCGAGAGCTGCTCTCGGCATAGGCATAATAATTTTTTCAATAAATTTTTTCATGTATTAAATTAGCTCAAATAAAAAAATTTAAAACACAAAGTCGTTGTATGAAATCTCGAGATCTACACCTTTTGTTTTGATCATTTCTTCATTCGACAAATTGGCGGTAAAGTTGTTCACAAACTCAAAAGGTTTCGTATAATTTTCAGAAACACGAGGAGACAAATTTTAAATTTGTGAACAATCTTAGGACCATTTTGTCAGATTCAAAAAAGACCAAAATAAAAGTGTTAGATCTTCATAAGTTACACAACTTTAATGTCTAACAATTTTTAATTTGAATAACTTATGTCAACGAAAAGTACGTTTGAATTTTTGAAAAGACCCCGCGTAGAGAAATAATACAAATAAAAGTTGGAACTCTCAATGAGTTTGAATTGAAAAGTACGTTTCAAATTGTCAATGAAAAATATATTTCAAAAATTCAAATTTGAATATTTGAATTTCGAAAACGATATCGTAAAAACGAAAGTGTTAGATATCAAAAAGTTATGAAATTTGTAGTTGAACATTTTTAAATTTGAAAAAAAATTCAAACAAAAAGTACGTTTCAAACGAAACAAAAAAAGGGAAAATGAATAGTTGTCGAGTGACGGTTCATGGGCACTCGGCAAAATTTGGATTACATTTGGGCAAAAAAAGAAAAAAATATTTGCCAAGTGCCAAGTCACGGGCACTGGCAAAAACTGGATCTGGGACTTAGGCGGGGCGCTCCTCTTCTTCCTCTCTTCCTCTTTCCTCAGCCGCTGTCCACCGCGCACCGCCGCCACATCCCTCCTCTCGCCGTCGACCCGCGCCGCCGCATCACCCCTCTCGCCTCCCCGCATCCCGCCTCCGCCGTCGCACGCCGAATTTCTCCTCCACCCGCCGCATCTTGCCGCTGAATCTCGTTGCCGCCGTCGAAGACCTCGCCGCCACTGTGCCCCGCGCGGAGACCTCGCTGCCACCGACAAAAGAGCCGGGGACGCCGCCACCTCGGCCTTGGTCACCGCGACCCCAGGGCCGCCCACAAGCCCTGCCCCGTGTCCCTACCTTCAACGACTAGCCCGGCCACTCCCTTCCCCTCCCGTCCCCAGCCTCGACGTCCGTGCTCCCGGCGCCTCGACGACAAGGTGCAGCCCCGGGGCCTCCACATCCACGTCCCCGCTCCGACGTGCTGCTGCTCCGTCGTCGTCCCCTAGCTGCACCACCCCCACCCGTGCCCGTCCTGCTCCGACGTCGTCCCAAGTGAGTTCATCTCATTTTTTTTTCATTTTTTTCATTGCAGTGGATGTATGCATATCATCAAATTTGATTCCTTGTATGTTGAATTGCTTGTATGTTATGAAATGTTTGGAAATGATGTTGCAATTTGACAAGTGTTTGATAAATGAGGGCTCGAAAATAGAAATTGTGTATGTCATTGTTAAATGGTTCTATGTTGATGCCGATTAGAATTGAGGATTGTAGATGTCATTTGCAATTCCTATATGAGTGTTGGTTGCCGGCCATTGTGTCTTTGATTTCTTGCAGGTTTTGGGAACCTCATCGTGCAAGGGAGGTGCCGTCGGAGTTTTGAATTGACGCTTTTATGTTCCCTTTTTTTGCAGAAGAGGATTGTGCACCATCTTCCACTCGGCACTTTGTTGATAGCAAGGTAAGACATGAAAGCCCCCTTTTTTCCATTCATGTTTGTAGGTAAAGTGTAATCTAGTTAGGTGTCTGCCGTTCGAAATAGATACAGTTGGAGATATTCCGATGGTTTGCATATCGACGACCGTATCTGTTTTGGATTGTCCACATTTTTTGGAGAGCCCGAGGATGCATAGATGGGCTAGTTTTCATGGTTTACTTCAGTGTGAGACAGAGTTTCAACATCATCTCTTTGTTGTTCTCCGGATACACAATCTCCCTCCCAGGACATGTATTTGGAGATCAGTGGAGCGGTGCTGCCGAAATTCTGTCTCGGACCGGAGTAGATAATGGAAACTAACATCGTATAGATGGAAATTATTTTTGTACTACCTTGCATATATGTTTGAGGATTGCCGATCGTCAGTGGACGTACACAGGCCGATCGTCAGTGGAGCGGGTGACGACGGAGATATGGGTAAGTCTTCGTTGCACTTGCACTGCATTTATCAATACATCGCATTCACTGATTATTATTAAAATACTAAAAGTATATATCGTGTCTTTATGCAGGATTTCTTCATATGCGAGCCAGGCATGGAGGACTTGGCGGCTTGTGTGTTGAACAAAGTATGTCATAAACTCGTTACGGACATGCATTACGAGTCATGGATCCAGACCGTCATAACCTACTACGCTCGGTTCGTAAAGACGAAGGTCACCAAAATTGAGGCACGAACCATTAAGCTGACTAGAACACAATACCTTTAGGTAAACATGAATACTAAACTCTTTTGAGATCAAATACGCTTTCTTTGAACTTCTCGTATTTATACACTTGATGACGGGTAGGTGCCTCCATGGTGGTGCACCACTGATTACGAGACCTGGAACTATATTGTGACGAGGTGGCACAGCCTCGAATGGGAAGAGACGTGCAATGCTTCCCGGGAGTGGCATTTGCAGATGACTGGCCAGCACACCATCAAGGCGACCTTGTCCTTCAAGAAATCGGGCTCACCAGAATACTTCTGTGCTAGAGTGAAGGGTATGTAAATTCATTTCTTCATTGTAACACTCATATATGCATTATTTCTAACCATCTTTCTCTTTTCTTTACAGTCGACGACACATGGTGGCCAGCCTTGCGACCAGTTGAAGGTGTATGCTTTGGGCTACAAGGGCAAGGTGACGTCCGACGTCGACTACAACCCGTAGGACCCGCCCTCAGCGTACAGCAACGCTACCGTCCACAATCGCATCATTGAGTACACGTCAGCGGCAAGGCAGGCCCATGGGCCAAAGTGGGACCCTAGCACAGAGAACCTTGATGGAAAGATTGTCATGAGGGTAGGTGGAGGCAAGAAACATGGCCTGTTATAGATTGGCGACAATTTTACACGGCCTCTACTCCCACCCTCTCCCAGATCCGAGCAAGGAGCACAGACTTAGCCCCGTCCATACGCCCACGATCGAGCACTTAACAGATACAGATTGAGCAATTCCAGGTAAATTTTGTTTGATTTGTTGTTCATTGATTTTGACATATGATTGCTTTGTATTGAAACATTGGGATGAAATATTGTAAACCCAACCACGGGAGGAGATAGAGGTGAAGATGCAGGAAGAGCGGGAAAGTATGGAGCAGGTGATGGCGCAACGAATGGAGGAGATGGTGCAGGAGAAATGCAGGCGCAAATGCAAGCCATGTTCCAGTACATGCAAAGTGTTGGACGCCGCTGCCGCCTCAGGGGCTTTTTCCTGGACTACCTCCACTTAGCGTTCCTCCTCCCGCTGGCACTCCTACAGGCACTCTGGTGAGTCACTTGAGATACTTGTACTTTCATTTGTTACCTTCAAATTCGATACGGTAAAGTAATCCAATGTTTAGCTTCTATGCTTTGATTTAAAATCTTGTGTTGTTACATATGCATGTTTTCTTTTTGCAGAACCAGTCCGCGGGATCCAATAACCCAATTTCCCCTCCAAATGCTTGGTTGTCGTGGACCGGGCATCGATGAACTCGTAGTTGTACTTCTATCTCATGAACCAAACTAGTCCTATCTTGCATTAGATCAACTTGTAGTTGTTAAGCACTTCTATTTGAACTATGTGGAGACTATGAACTATGGCCTCTTTCTATTGGTGCTATGTGGAGACTGTGTACTCTTGTGAGGTGTTTTATTGTTTGTGGAAATGTGGTCTAGTATTTGTGGTGATTTGTATGTCTTTGATGATGATGCTGGCGATATATATGTATATCTGATGATAGTGATGTATATATATGTGTCATTTGTTGTGATTGTGGCCGAGGTGTAGAAAACTTAACCATTTCATTGCAATCAGGAACATTTAATTGCCGAGTGTTGACACGTTTGGTGAGAGCTTTGGCCAGACACACGACAAATAATGGCGATTTGCCGTGTGTCACATTCAGCAAAGTGGGTCGACATTCCAACTTTACTTTACCGAGAGTCATTTTGACACGCAACGAACTATTTGTCGTGTGCCCGAATTTTGGCTCTCGGCCGAGGGCTGTTTGCTGAGTGTTACTCTCTACAAATATTTTGCCGAGAGTATTTCGATTTTTGTCGTGTGCCCTGGGCACACGGCAAACCCTCGGAGACTTAGCCCCGTCCATACGCCCACGATCGAGCACTTAACAGATACAGATTGAGCAATTCCAGGTAAATTTTGTTTGATTTGTTGTTCATTGATTTTGACATATGATTGCTTTGTATTGAAACATTGGGATGAAATATTGTAAACCCAACCACGGGAGGAGATAGAGGTGAAGATGCAGGAAGAGCGGGAAAGTATGGAGCAGGTGATGGCGCAACGAATGGAGGAGATGGTGCAGGAGAAATGCAGGCGCAAATGCAAGCCATGTTCCAGTACATGCAAAGTGTTGGACGCCGCTGCCGCCTCAGGGGCTTTTTCCTGGACTACCTCCACTTAGCGTTCCTCCTCCCGCTGGCACTCCTACAGGCACTCTGGTGAGTCACTTGAGATACTTGTACTTTCATTTGTTACCTTCAAATTCGATACGGTAAAGTAATCCAATGTTTAGCTTCTATGCTTTGATTTAAAATCTTGTGTTGTTACATATGCATGTTTTCTTTTTGCAGAACCAGTCCGCGGGATCCAATAACCCAATTTCCCCTCCAAATGCTTGGTTGTCGTGGACCGGGCATCGATGAACTCGTAGTTGTACTTCTATCTCATGAACCAAACTAGTCCTATCTTGCATTAGATCAACTTGTAGTTGTTAAGCACTTCTATTTGAACTATGTGGAGACTATGAACTATGGCCTCTTTCTATTGGTGCTATGTGGAGACTGTGTACTCTTGTGAGGTGTTTTATTGTTTGTGGAAATGTGGTCTAGTATTTGTGGTGATTTGTATGTCTTTGATGATGATGCTGGCGATATATATGTATATCTGATGATAGTGATGTATATATATGTGTCATTTGTTGTGATTGTGGCCGAGGTGTAGAAAACTTAACCATTTCATTGCAATCAGGAACATTTAATTGCCGAGTGTTGACACGTTTGGTGAGAGCTTTGGCCAGACACACGACAAATAATGGCGATTTGCCGTGTGTCACATTCAGCAAAGTGGGTCGACATTCCAACTTTACTTTACCGAGAGTCATTTTGACACGCAACGAACTATTTGTCGTGTGCCCGAATTTTGGCTCTCGGCCGAGGGCTGTTTGCTGAGTGTTACTCTCTACAAATATTTTGCCGAGAGTATTTCGATTTTTGTCGTGTGCCCTGGGCACACGGCAAACCCTCGGTTTTCCGCAGTGATAGGGGAAGGCTCGATGGAGTGTGGCTACGCCAATACCACAACGATTGTAATGCAAATATTTTAAAAGAGCTCATTACTGCTCATAAAGATGGATAAATACGTTTAGTGGGTGCTTTTAGAAGAGTCCTGCCTCTTCCAGGTTGGACCCGCATACCTGACAGCTCTTTAGGATCTTTAACACGGTGGGTCATATATCTCAAAATTGCTCCAGACTAAACACACTTAACCTGAGAGTTCTTTCGAGACGAGCTTCCGAACAATATGTTGCAACTTGTTGACATGAGTATTCTATCAATTCTATTAAACCATGGGCTAGGATGTCACAATGGTTGTGGTTACTAATGAATAATAAAGTAGGTATGTGGGGTGGGTTGTAAATTAAAGACGGGAAAATCTAATCATAATTTGGGAGGAAAAAGGATCTAAATAGATTTAGGCTATGTTTATTTCCTATCTAGATTATATAATCTAGCTCAATAATCTATAAGCTGAAACAAACATGTCTTAAATTATAACTAGATTATAGCAATTCAAATGTCAGATTATAGATTATATAAGTTGAATTATATAATCTAAAGAGAAACAAACAGGGCCTTAATGCATCCGAGGCAAATGTTCTCTCCCGCCCGCGACGGCAACGGGATTCAAATGGAAAAACGCCAACCGTTACTACATTCCGCCCGCACGCCGCACATCGTCCCTCTGCTCAAAACAACGGGAGCCGGCGGCGAAGGGCTCGCTATAGCAGCGGTGAGACTGGATGGGCTCTGGCGCTGCGGAGTGGCTCTGCGCAATGCAAATGCTCCGCTTCACTAACTTGCTGCCTCCATCGCTCCAGGTGAGGTATGTCGTGCTCGAGAGCTGCTCGACGAAATTCCCACGTAACCACCGGTGTTCTTATGAGCTCCGATGGCAGGCACTCAACAGGTTTCATGTGTCTGTGCGGATGCCCGATCTGATGATTGACCTCTGGTGTGGCAGCACCGGCGGCTCCAGTTCGTATGACGTGCCGTGTGGCTCGGCAAACTAGGAGGGATCGAGGTATGTTACGCCCTTCGCCTGTCTTTCCCGATCTAGTGGTAGGTTGAGGAATGTATGCCATTCCCCCCTCCTGTGCAAGTGCGTCCTGTGGGTAGGTGGGAGGAACCTGAATTTTGGTGAAATTTAGCTTGTTTCTGCCTGTGAATATTTTCTCTTTGTTTGCCCCTTCCAAACATACCGTCCATTTTTCGCCATAGCAACGTGTTAGTTTGAGAAAAAGGATTCTTCAGCCACAGCAAACTTCACGAAGAAATTAGCCAAAGCAAGTTTTTCAGCTTGGAATTATTAGGGATCCTAAGACTCTACTGACCACTCTCCCTAGTCCCTATATCATAAAACAGTAAACAAGGGTGAATTAACATATTAATTTTTCTTTATGATGAGTAGATTATTTTGTCGACTGACTAATGCGTAATGCCAAAAGTGCTTGATGAACAAAACTAACCTGTACTTCTTCCACTAACTTCTCAAAATCATCTCTGTTCAACTTGTTAGTTCTAATTCAATGTAAATGAACTGAATATCACAAACGAGAAGCAACTGTGTATCCCTCAAATCCTCCAAATACAGTGCCTGCGGTACAACATGGCCATGGCAGCTTGAAGTAAACCGAGAAATTGGTGAGTTTGAAGACGTCAAACAGATCAAGAGAAGCCACATACTATCCGGCGAATAGAAGTTCAAAGGGTGACAGTTAATATAGTTCCTGAAGGTAGGAAAGACAGAGACATTGAGTTTTTAAAATGCTATACACAAATTAATGTAGGAACTAGGAACCATACATATGACCGAACAGTCATATCCCCTTTGTTCTTGTGTAAAATGAATTAGTGATAGTATTATATGAGTTGTACATTGAACTTGAGTTGGTTTGCTAACATACCCCAGAGAAGTATGAACATGACCATTGAATCACTAGCTTTGTAATCGGAATGACCTTTTTATCAGGATGTTGATACTTCAGAGTTCCAGTTGTTGACAAAAGCATGATGTCAAGTAATGAACACCTACAAAATAACAAATAATTTAAAGTAGTTTTAGCCTATGCTTCTTAACCATCCATGTAATACATATTAATTAAATACGTGAGCATTAAAGTATTTCATAAAAATTATTTCCCCCTTGAAACTTCTTTAACTATCAAATTATTGGGCATACCTTCAGAAAGTAACACTTCTAGAACTAACTGCTCTTTCCTCACTGCTTTGAATTCATCCAAGTTCCTTTCAGGACAATCACTGGTTAAAATCCTCATCTTGATGACCTGTCCACAATTACCATTGAAGTAAACCTTGCATCTTTGAAGATTCAAAACCGCAAGTGATCCCAACAAATCGGATGAAAGATAAATCCTGGCCAGACAATGGTGGATTTTTAAACATAAGAAACATTTTAATCCCCCTATACTTCTTGGTTGACTTGCAAATATTTCATTGCATCCAAAAAGATCAAGCTCCTCAAGTGATGCTTGTAAGCAACATAATGGCATGCCATTCAGAACTCTGCAATTCTTGATTTGGACCTTTCGAAGATGTGCAAATGGAAGGGTTCGTGAATCTTGTAATTCTTCAATGTCCGACCACTCCCTCCAATTTGGCATGTCAAGGAACGTCAGCTCCTCAAGGGATGGAAATACCCTGTAACTTGTTCCATAAAACTCGCTTCCAATTTTTTCAACTACTGACAGACCTTGTAGCACTAAAATCACAAGAGACAGGAGTTGCCCGAGAGGCGGAAATGTTCTTAACTGTTTACATTCGATAAGATGAATATGCCGCAGTTTAGTGAAATACTGCTCGTCTGCCATCCATGCTGGGAATCCAACTCCCATATAACGTTGTATTTCCAGCTCTTCAAGACTTGCATTTGGTCTTAAGCCGGCAAGTGTCTTCATGTAACCATCAGATGTACATGTTGATGTGCCGCCTGCCAACCCCCATTTCAAGACCAATTTTTTCAAGTGTCTTTTTCTGAATAGTTCAGTATCACCCTCTATATCTGTGCCAGTTACTTCTTCGAGGTTATCGATGCAGAGTTCCCCACTAAGTTCGTTCAAGCCCTTCAGCTCTGTTATTTTGTGCCCTTCTGTTTTACCCACAGGAAACTCTTCTAATCCTTGGAGATTTGTTAGCTGCCCTAACTTGTATATTTGAGAAACTGTATGAGCTTCTGCGTATAAGAATCGGAGGTTCATTAATTCATTCATACCCCTAGGCAACTCTTTGAACTGACATCCTCGTAAACCAAGAACTTGAAGAAGGTGCAGCTTACACAGGGAGTCTGGAATTGATGTAATCTTTGTAAAGGAGAGATCCAGAAGCCGTAGATGAGGGAATTTATCTAAGAAATCAGGAGTTTTCCCCAGTTTAGCTTCAGAGTAAGAGAAGTCCAATACTCGTAGGCCACTTGGGTGAGACAACATCTTAGCAAGTGCTTCATATGGTTTCTTTGTTCTATGTCCATCAAAAAATACAATGGTCCGTAACTTAGTGGCTTTACTTATGTCCAACTGCACATCAAAATCAGAAATATCTATGGCCAGGTGACGATAAAATTCAAGGCTTCTTTTTATTTTTCCTGACCGGGTAGCTGCATGACATTCTTTTTCAGCAATGCAGTATATTGGTTCTCTGATAATATCAGGTATGACATACTTGTTTTCCCATATTGTGGTCTGGAAGAATGATCGGCTGAAAAGCTCATCAAACCATTCCTTTTCCTTTTCCTCCATATCGATCCCATCATGTTGCTGCATGAAACTAGCTATCCACATGTGAATCAACATGCTCTTTTCAAACAAATAACCGGATGGGAATATTGAACAGTAGCACAAACACTTTCTAAGATGATCACTTAGATTTTCACAAATAATTGCTACTGAAGATAGAGCAACATTTTGATTATCATCATCTTCAGCATAGAGCCACCAATGACTTCTGGAAATTTTTCGCCAGTGTCCCTCATCTAACCTCTGCCTCAACAGCCTTCCAATTGCTTCTGCTAATAAAGGTAAGCCATGCAAGTTTTGCACTATTTGCTTACCGATTGATTCAAGGGAAGTTTTTTTATGTTTTCCAAATGCATGATGCTCAAAAACTCTGCACATGGTTAGGAATGGTAGATGATTCAATGTTACATGAGCTGTCGTACCAAAACTATCTGCAACGACTGTGGATTGAGTTGTCAGCAATACAACACTCCCCTTTGCCGCTCCTGCCAGTGCTGACACTAGGGAACCCCATATTTCGTGCAAACTGTCCTGCACATCGTCAAGAACAAGGAAGAACTTCTTGTTTTTTATAGCAGGCATTGTTTGCAGATCGTCCTGTCTCTCAGTCACAAAAGAATTAATAGTATCTCCAACAATGTCCCTCTTATCACGACTGCGGCAGGAAGGCATCACCCAGCCCCTCAAAGCAAAAGCTTCCTTGACATTTGGGTCGTTGTAGATTACCTGAGCAAGAGTTGTTTTGCCCACGCCTGATGCTCCTACAACAGCAATGACTGAAAACTGGTTGCTGGATTCCGCACAATCTTGCTCAGCCTTAGGGGATATCATGCTCAGCAGTTGCTGCTTCTCCTCATCTCGGCCGATGACCACCGGCCCCGTATGTGGAAGGATTCTCATCATCACCCCCTCCTCAGCGTCAGCTAACTCCATCACGTCACGGAAGCCAGGACCACCGGTATCACTAATGATCTTGTTCAGCTTCTTCAGGACATCTTTGAGCCTCTTGAGATCGGTGTCAGAAAGGAGAAGGTTCCTCACGAACCTGAACGCGGAGGATGCGGCCGAGCTGACCTTACTGTTCTTCCTGAGCAACTCCTCCCGGATCCTCTTGGTCTCGAAGTCGTCGAGCAGGTCCTCGGCCTCGGATACGACGTCCTTGAACTGCTGCAGCCAGGCGGCGTAGCTCCGGTTGGAGATGGCCTTGCGCTCCGTCACCTCGACCAGGATCCTGATCCGGGGCAGAGCAGCCTGCACGCTGTACAGCATGTCGCCGGCGTCGGCCTGCAGGGCATGGTGCTCCTCCATAATGGAGCGCGCTTTCGCCACGAAATTGGCGATCACGGCGCCGGCGAACCACCCGCCGACCGTCAGCTCCGGTCCTACCATTTCCTGATCGAGCTTATGCTTTCAGGGAGCTGAAGATCGGTCGACGAAAAGTGAGGGGCTCCGGCAAGATCTACAGACTACAGTAGAGCTTAGCTGTAGTCAACGAGGGGGAATCAGAGAACGATTCTGGTGCTACCGGGTCTTCCGGTGCTACCGTGCTCCCGATGAACACCAGCCGACAGATGAGAAATGGAGGGACAAGATCAGTGCGGTAGGAACATCTCTTGTATACTTTCAATGACCCCCCTGTGAAAATCCGACAAATCTGATCTTGGTACATGAGGTCTGTACATTTTCTGGTTGTCCCCTTGAATTGTTCCTTCCTCTCATTTTTGGTCCAACCATGGTCTGGAACACTCTCGTTGCTGAAAGCCGACGGGACGGAGGCACCTGCGAGCTGTTCTTCCGCTCCTCACCGGAGGTCCTTCACCTCCACGGCTCCAAGGTCAAAAGAGGGAGATACTCCGGTACAGGTCCCTTGCCCCTCTCGTGCTATCTCACTCTCTCTTGGGTTTCACGAGGCTGGCGGAGGCTTCCTCGGTCTATGGTTTATCCCCGTCTCCAATGTTTCTACTGATTGGATTTGTTGCATTTTTTGGCCTTTAGATTTGGTACGTAATAACTTCGTATAGCCTGATCGAGCTTATGCTTTCAGGGAGCTGAAGATCGGTCGACGAAAAGTGAGGGGCTCCGGCAAGATCTACAGACTACAGTAGAGCTTAGCTGTAGTCAACGAGGGGGAATCAGAGAACGATTCTGGTGCTACCGGGTCTTCCGGTGCTACCGTGCTCCCGATGAACACCAGCCGACAGATGAGAAATGGAGGGACAAGATCAGTGCGGTAGGAACATCTCTTGTATACTTTCAATGACCCCCCTGTGAAAATCCGACAAATCTGATCTTGGTACATGAGGTCTGTACATTTTCTGGTTGTCCCCTTGAATTGTTCCTTCCTCTCATTTTTGGTCCAACCATGGTCTGGAACACTCTCGTTGCTGAAAGCCGACGGGACGGAGGCACCTGCGAGCTGTTCTTCCGCTCCTCACCGGAGGTCCTTCACCTCCACGGCTCCAGGGTCGAAAGAGGGAGATACTCCGGTACAGGTCCCTTGCCCCTCTCGTGCTATCTCACTCTCTCTTGGGTTTCACGAGGCTGGCGGAGGCTTCCTCGGTCTATGGTTTATCCCCGTCTCCAATGTTTCTACTGATTGGATTTGTTGCATTTTTTGGCCTTTAGATTTGGTATCTTGCACTAGAGTTGTCTGCAGGCTGTGCCTTGCAGCTACACTGTACGTGAGTCCTCGAATCAGATGCTGAATGTACCTGTACATTTGCGATGTCCTCTTTGTGCATCTGCGATGTGCTGAAGGGAATGGCCATGATCTATAATTTCTGCACTGGTTCCAGCTAGAAAAATATTTTTTTAGGCTTGATTGTTGCTTCTTGAAACTCCATTTATTTTACTTCAGTTGTACGGTAAGATATTCATTATGGAAATACTACAAACTCTGATGTTTTCATTTGATTAAAGATCTGATTGATTTATCCAGTTCATTCATTCCGAGGCACATCTAACATGGTCAAAAGAGTATATGTGATCTTCTTGATTGGAGGTGCATTAGAAGTGAAATTAGAGATGACATAAAAAATCGATTATTTGGTTCTACCAACACAAGTTTGGAAATTTGGTCAGGTTTTGACACACTAATAGGTTAACATCTGTCATGTGCATCTGTAAATATATGCAGGTTGCAATAATTTGAGAGTTTGAAATGCAGCGACTGCTTGCTGCATTTTTGTTGGAATGGTCACTTTTGCAAGTAAAATCCAAACCAAAGACAGAGCAGCTGCTTGCATGGACTGATTTTCGTCCTCTTTTTCAGCTATCTTAGCGTCTGATGTCATTAGCGCATGAGAGTTACTTCTCTTCGCATTTCAGTGTAACTTCTGTAATGCACAGTGACTGAATGAACCTGTCCATAACTCCATATATACAAGGTTCTGTACTGAATGGAACTCCATCTACGGAAGCGTTTGGTGTGGATGAACACAGGCGGCCTGTGCGCGTGCTGACGTGCTGTTCCTGGTAGCATTAGCCTGTACCGACATTCGTCAACGTCCACAAAGATTCTGACTTCGTTTCATCTTTATTGCTGATTCATCGACATATTCATTGATCGCACATGGTTTAAGTTGAAATTAGGATTGTGTACTTCCAACAATGTAAGAAATTGAAATACATCCACAACTATGTCAGCGATGATCTTGTCATGTACATTGCACAACAAGGTTTCATTCTGTGTTGGTCTATCAAATTATTCTAGAGCCTGTTTTCATGAATTCTAACAATGCAAGTCAAATAAATAGGATGCATTGTTTGCTTCTTTGCTTTCTGACTATTTGAGTCGGTGCATCAGTGCATGCAAGAGCTACAATTTTTTTCTCCAATAAATGGATATGATGTTTTTAGAATGAAAGTTCAGATGACCATTCTACAGTCCATGTTATTCATAAATTCTTATTGCTTTTACGTTTTGTTTATGCGTCACGTTTTGGGAATTGCATTGAGTAGGTTAATACTCCCAAGTTGTAAGTATTGCTTCTGTGGAAGAATAAATAATAAAAAATGAATTATGCTCCACCATTCTCTCTAAGTTCAAAAAGATGATTTTGTAGCATGCTCCACTAGTGACTATGGATATATCTTGCTGTTCAATTCCCTTTGCTACTTGATGCTACCGTACTGTTCTAGTTTCTTAAATCTGCTATGTTAGGACCGTATTCATATATGGAAAACTTTATCTAAGTTCTCATAATGGTTTGTCTCATATTATCATTTTGTGATGCAGTATTCGTAAGCTGGAATCCTGGTGTGAAAAGATCTTCAGTCGTTGCAAGCTAGCACAGGAGCGTGAGGAATTGTCGCTGGTATTCCTCGACCAACCCCGTGCGATGGAGATCCTTGAGCTCGGCGAGTGCGTTGGCCCGAATTGGTGGGCCGAAGCGGAGGTTGATGTACTCAACGAAGCGGGGCCAAGAGTCAACCATGTAACTTCATCCGATTTGTAGTGCCTGGCGATTGGATGAGGCCAGCCATGTAACTATGTAAGTAAAGTTAGTGCTAGATGCAAGGTTCAACTGTGTGACCCATGGCAATTTGTAATTGTTTAAGTTCCTCCTCTTTGGATTTTGATATAAGTTTCACTCATTATGGAACATACGGTGCCTTAATTTTTCCTTTGTATTGAATGTGGTTATTTCCTATATGGCAATGCAAATAACACTAACTCTGTCTTGAATTCTTGGTGCAAATTTTATTTGAATGATGGGTTCTATCAATAAATTATTCTTTCAGCTTGGCCAACAGAATATGTACTCGATGTGCATTTGTACTTACAAATCTGCAAGATGCTAAACTAGCATCCTATCCATTTGTTTTTTTTTTTTGTTGCACCGTTTGCACCAATTACTGACATGATGGCTATCTGAACTCAGCCTGTACAGTTGCAAATTGTAATACACAATGACTGAATGAACCTGTTCATGTATACAAGGTCCTGTACTAAATGGAACTTTTATTTGTGAACATAATCAGACTTTTCAACACTATATCTTGTGTTGGCAACAATTGAAAGTTAAGGATGTGAGCAGAAACCAACTCATCCCTTAAAACCCAATTCTTACATTAATAATTGGATGTTCTTGAAATACTTGGCATCACAAGCACATAAAAGTTTGCAAGAAGACAAGTTAACTCAGTTGACAACAAGCCAATGATCTATTATGTAAGTATAAATGTACTTTCAGAATCCACAAAAGCACATGGGGAATTGTATTGAACAGAAAGCAAAGGCACCAGAGGTCACAGAATTACAAAGGCCTGATGCTCGAGTAAGAGAGGTTGTAACCAAAACAAAGAAGCAAAAAAAAAAAGGATCAGGAGTCCTCCAGCATCATGCGGGGACTTGAAAGCGATGGATCCATCCATCCCCATTGGCCCATTCCATCACTTCTTTTTACAAGATTCTGTTCAATTGGAATGTCTTGCACTTCAAATCTGCAAAAGAAAACTAGCATCAAATTTGAGAAAGAAAATAGTAAGTGTTTGGTAAAAAAGAAAAGGGATGCCCTTAAGAACTGAACTGCACCCGCACCCCCTTTTTATGGGTACAAATCTAAACAGTGATAAGCTTTTCACAGTTCTATTATCCATAAATTGAAACATATTTGTTGCTTGCTGCATCATTCCGAGAACTCAAATCAAGCCTAATTGGGAAGAAACCGAATACTAATATATACTCTCATCAAAGAAACGAAAATAATTTATCTGAGTTCTGGGAAAATTAAATCTCAGTTAAATCTTAATTTTTCAGGATGCAACAAATCATACCCTACTACTAAAATCAATGGCAGTGTGGCATCATCTTGCCTATGGCGTGAAACCCTAGAGAGAGAGAGAGAGAGAGGAGGAGGAGCTGTGCGGCGCCGTCCGCCTGCCCTGGCCATGGATGTAGCTGCACGGCACGCGCCGTCGCCCACCATGGGAAGAGCAGGAAGGTTCAGGAATTGAGTTACGATTGGATTTAAAATGAAAATATTTAGTGGAGAGGGGTAGAGATGTAAGATGTACCCATCAAGCTGTACTGAAATAAAGTTGTGGGATTCTGCTGAGGGGACTTCGCAAAATGTCAAGATCGGATTCCGGGCGCTAGTCCGTTCATTTTTCATCGAGTGGCTGTGGTTGGACGGGAGCACGGTAGCACCGGAAGGCCCGGTAGCACCAGAATCGTTCACGGGGGGATCATGCTTGGCACATGCTCAAACAGTCACGGGACGGGCGGATGGCAACCGAAAAAACAGTTTCGTTTTAGTTTTTTGAAGGATGATTTTCATTTTTGCACAAACCCACCGGCAAATTCATTTTTGTAACTCTCTCTCTTTTAAGAAAACTGGAGGGGAGTCCTCTACTGCTTTACAACTTTTATTAATATTTATAAAAAGTTTGTATGCACAGAAAACGAAAGACAAACAAAAAGGCTGTTACAAACGACTGTATCCATTCTTCTAATTGTTGTATGTGTCGTTGCCTTGCCCTAGGGCAATATTCCTCTCTTTTTTCTTCTGAGAGAAAAAATGCTTACTATTTTCATTTTGCTACGTAGGGCGTAGGAAGGTCGATGGACTGTGGGGGTTGTATTAGACTGTTGGGTTGCATAGATTGAATAGCTAATAAAGATTATTAAAAAAATAGCTAATAAAGAAAGTTGCAAGTAGGAACTTTGCCATTAGGCAACTTTGACTAAGTTTTTTCTTTGCAACAAACATTAAACAAAATTGTTTTAAACTTCTAGGTTACACATGTTATAGAGTTAAAAAATATGACAAGATTCTTTTTATGATGGTAAAATGTGACTTCTATTTTTTTTTGCCACACTTTTTGTGGCTTGCCACGCTTATCTAAAGTTAAGTATGGTAAAATCCAACTTTCTTTATTAGCTATTTTTTTAATGATCTTTATTAGCTATTCAGTCCACGCAACCCAATCAACCACTTATCTTCTTCGCTCGGGAAAGTCGGGATATGCATGTCTTCCCCGTCTCCATCCCCGAACCTGAATTCCCCATTATACTGAACTTGCAAGAATGAAGGTGGAGTTTAATGGATGGTCTCTGCCAGCGGCGATTGGCAGGGTGGTGGGGAAGCTGCGTTTATATCTGGGAAGCAGCAGCGGCTCCCACAAATTCAAGGGCACCATGAAGATGCTCGATTTGTTGGAGGAGAAGCTCAAGCTCCTGAATGAAGAGAACCTGCAGCGCGTCAGTATAGACAAAGAGGAAGAGATGGGCGCATGGCTGCGGCAGGTGAAGGAGGCTACAGATGACGCAGAAGAGCTGGTCAATGGCATGGAGGCTGAGCTGGATCTGGATGCCGGTGAGTCTGTAATGTCTGACGTCGTGGCTTGGTTTCATTCTGATAGCAGTTGCCTCCTCAGAATGAAATATACCATCGGTAGACTTGTTAATGTGTGCACCGAAGGTGAATCAATTATTGGTATGCTGAACATTTATGAGGATAACTGGGAAGCCTTGCAAAACAATTTAACTTCTTTATCCCCTGAGCATGCATATATTGTTGGCCGAGATAAGGAAATTGCTCTGATACTGGAGATGATTCTGAACGAGGCCCGTTTCAAGGCGGCAATATCGCTTGAAAGCTTGGAAATTGCTGACAGCTTGCATATTTCTCAGAAAGGATGGATTATTGATACCCTCCGGAATATAGATCTATCTATGCAAAGACAGGAAGATGCACAAGTAGCACCCTGCCAGAACGAAACGGGAAGCAGTGTAGAATACACCCGGGTGCCCAATGATAATGAAATGTGGAACCCTGCAGTCATTCCGATAGTTGGAATGAGTGGAGTGGGTAAAACAACTCTTGCTCAGTTGATTTTCGGTGACAAAAGGATCCAGGAGCACTTTCAGGGTCTATCTGCTTGGATCTATTTTGCAGACAACATCGGAAAAGAAGAATTGATGAACCAGATTTTGTTATCATTGCAACCACAACAAAATATTATGGCTAATGCTTTGGATCTGAACAATGTCCATGTCGAACTTCAGAATTTCATAGAGGGAAAGAGGTTTTTGCTTGTACTTGATGGTGTATTTGATGAGATGCGTCCAATATGGAGTGACCTAAGGAGTGTACTGAGCAAAGGAGCACCTGGAAGTGTCATCTTGGTAACAACCCAGATGTATGCTTTGGCCAATTTTATGGGTACTACAACTCCAATATTTTTGGAACCTCTACAGTATGATGACTTGTGGAAGCTTATTCAGCATCATGCATTTTCCAGTAATCGAAGTACAGAAGCTCTGGAAGCAATTAGTAGGAAAATAACAGGCATGTTAGATGGATTCCCGTTAACAGCAGTAATGATTGGGGTATCATTGAGAAAGTGTTTAGATAAAGTGCATTGGGACAGACTCTTAAAAAGTTGGTGGTGGAATATTTCAAATAGCAGTATGGGCATCCAGATTACGGCAGCTCTTGGAGTGTGTTATTGTGAGTTATCTGCATATTTAAGGCAGTGCTTGCTCTACTGTTCAATTTTTCCTAGAAACTATGTCTTTGAGAAATATCAGTTGATAGAGATGTGGATAGCTAATGGTTTTGTTGAAGCAAACAACAATGCTGGTCCAAGACTTTTAGAGGATGTCGCTGGCCAATGGTTTGATGAGCTTGTCAGCAGGTGCTTCCTGCAACCAACAATTTGGAAAGCACAGTATGTTATGCATGATCTGGTCAGGGATTTTGCAATTGCCTTAGCTTTTGATGAATGTTGTGTTGACTGTAAACTGGTATATCTTCCGCCAAATGTTCGTTATTTATCCATAGATATGGATAATATGAATGTGCCATGGGCTGACTATAATGTTAAAAAGTTGCGATCACTGTTGTTGTTTGGTCGCTTCCATTATACCAGCTGTAGCGACGGTTACAACACTGTTTATAGCCTTTTGGGAAGGTCTCATGACACTGTTGATCGCATTTCTGTGATATCTTATGACACTGTTGGTTTCAATTCTGAGATATCTTCTGACACTGTTGATATCAGTTCCGAAACATCTGACACTATAGACAACATTTCTGAGTGGTCCTCCGACACAACAGATATTTTTTCATGGAGATTTGACGCAATTGACATTGACCATGCTGATCTCATTTTGAAGAGATCTTGTCAGACAATCAGCAACATTTTAACGACAGCAACAAGCCTTCGCTTATTGAACTTTTTTAACATGAAGGCGAGTGCAGCAACAACATGCGCTGATGATCGTCTGCTTGATGAAGATCATATTGCTGTGTTTGTGAAGTTCATTACAAGACATCAAATGCTGCCGTGTTTGATTCACCTCAGATACTTAGATTTTTCATACAGTGGCATCACTGAATTTCCTGATTCATTATGCAGCTTGTGCAATCTCCAGGTTCTTGGCTTGCGAGGGTGTACATTTGCACAGTTACCAAGAAGCATGAACTCACTAATTAGCCTACGACATTTATACGCAGATGCAGATACAATCGCTCTAATTCATGGCATTGGAGAGCTAACAAAACTCCAAAATTTGCATGAATTCTGTGTTCAAGAAGATGATGGTCACAGAATAACTGAGTTAAGAAACATGGGCTACATTCGAGGGGCCCTTTGTATATCAGATCTTCAGAGGGTGGCCAATCAAGCAGAGGCAACTCAAGCTAACTTGTTCAGAAAGGAGTTTGTTACTTGTTTAAATCTCAAGTGGGACAGAATTAAGTCTTTGAGAGGTAAATATAACCAATACAGAAAGGACTTTAGTCAATATGATTCAAGTAAAAAAGAGTGGCTCCATGCTACATTACTTGAGAAAAACAATATTCCTTCGGAAGTGTCAGGATCAATTGCAAATTCATCAGAGATACCAACACCTTATCTAGCCATGGAGATACTAGAGTCTTTATCTGCACCTAGGAATCTACAAGAGCTGAAAATTTTTGGCTACCCAGGGTTTGCTGTTCCAGATTGGGTGGGACAACTCAGGTATATACAAGTCATTGAGTTAAGACAATGCACAGAATTACATATGATTCCACCCATTGGACATCTTGAGCAGCTCAGGAAACTGAAGTTGTATGAGTTGCCATCCATAAAAGATGTCAGTTCTGATGTCTATGGGACCTCAAATGTGGTCTTTGGATCTTTGGAGGAGCTGAGTTTTGAATCCATGGTGGAATGGGAAAATTGGGAAGATACAGGAAGCAGAGAATCCTTTCCAAACCTGCAAAATCTACAAATTAAGAGATGCTACAAATTAAAAGAACTACCATTTATGACCTTGGGCGTAGCTATCAAAGTACTCTCGCTTTCAGGTTGTGGGTCATATTCTGGTACAGTCTCCAGTTATTTGCATAGATTAACCTGCCTCACCCATTTAAAGGTAGACGACTGCTCACATAAATTAATCCTTCCATGTCAACACTTGGTAGCACTGGAGTATTTACACCTAACAAACTGTAAGGAGCTCTGCTTTGAGGGTGGGATACTTTGTCTCAGCAACCTGAAAAATCTACATATTTCCAGTTGCCACATAATCACGTCATCCCCAGAGGAAGAGATCAGCCGCCTGCTCTCTGGTTGGGCATTAAGGTTTGGAGAGGAGCAAGCACTTGTTCTTAAAAACACCATCCTTCAATTACTGAAAGAGTCGGGCAGGAAAGGGAGATCGATCCACCTTCCTGGTTCTGCAGCTGGATTAACCAAATCGAAAGACAGAAAAAGGAGAGATGTTCGAAGACTTCCTGGAACCAGAAGAAGTAGAGGGTTACCAAACAAAGAAGAGCACATTTGCGTTATGCAGTCACTCACAGGCCTCACAATGGATAATCTATCCCAGTCTCGAATTCTTGATAATATCCTTTGCAAGCTTTCAGTACTTCGAAGTCTTTGTCTTTACAAAATTCATAAAATATCTTTCCTTCAAGAACAATGGCTTGAGAAAATTAAGTCCCTACAAGAGCTGGAGTTTTCTTGTTGCTACCTACTAAGGAAGCTCCCATCAAATTTGTATACTCTGTCATCCTTGAAGAAATTGAGTCTTCAGTCATGTTACCATGTCCACTCCATACCGTCTAAAGATCTACCAAGTAGTCTGAAGGAGTTGCAGATACTAGGTTGCTCACCTATACTAGAGGCACGATGCCAGAAGGAAGGTGGAAAAACATGGGTGAAGAAGAAGATAGGGGAATCGAAGAAACAGACTATAAATGAATATCGAGAGAAGAAGACATGCGAGTTCTGGCAAGGGTGGCTGCAGTATGAGGAAGATTGGGTGCAGTGTGCCGGGGAGCAGCTGAATGACAAGGGAGAGTGGTTGAAGAATGAAGAAGAGGATTGGCTCAAGAATAATGCAGTAGAGCTGGAAGCTAATGAAGATGTGTGGCTCAAGATGACAGGCGAAGACTGGCCAAAGATTGCTCGCATTCCTTATATTCGTATCAATGGAGATATGATTCAGAATATTTATGTCTGAAGGTGCAGCTTCACAAAATTTGTATAAAGGTGAAGGAACTATTGCACTATTGTCATTTGCCCTTTTATTTGCTTTCTTTGTTCTGTTTCTGTTGCTATTTCTCCTCTTGGGTGGCATATCCTTGTGCAAACAAAAAATTTATACTTGTGGTAAACTGCATGACTTATTCCTGTTCGCTCGGCTGCTTTGCAGTGGCTGTTTTGCAGCAGCTACAGTGTTTCAGTTATTTCTTCTGCAGCAGCTAT
>LAPY01000785.1:3230-14378 GCA_000970635.1 Eragrostis tef
AAATCGTCGGCAGATGCGACATCAGGCGGCGGCGATACCTTGTTTGTTGTAGATTAGTTCTGCGGTTACCGCTAATTCTATCTATTTTCTCTCCATACTACACACGGTTGCTAATTATAAAATCCCTCTGATCTAACGGCTAAAATTTGTTAAGCATCCATATTAATGGTCGGATGTTTTGCTTTTTTGTGAGATTTTAGAGAATTTTTTCCGATTAACGTGAGAGCTCCAAAAAGAGCCTCCAATTAGTAAATATAAGATTGTGCGTACCTCATCACCCAACTGTCATGTAAGCAGCCTGCTAGTGTGTACTCCTGCCGGAAAGTTTCTTTTCACATGCCTGGGATGTCCCATGCCACATGCAACCGTTCATCAACATCGATATTTGTTTTGCATTTTTCCCTCCCAAACGAATACACGCATGTGAAAGCAAAGGAATATCCTTCTTGTTAGACAGGAATTGTAGTCGGTAGTTTATTTCCTATTCCTAGCGAGTCTTGCATGATCTCGTGGGCCTTCCCAACTCTCCACGGTAGTTATTCTATAAACCGTATTGGATTGAGATGGAAGGTGCCCAGGCCTTCGGCCTATATATGTACACCGATTGTATCCGATCAATGCATCGAGTATTTGTCTCGCTATCATGGTATCAGTAGGGAAAGATCCTACGTTCCGCTTCCGCTAAACCCTAGCCGCGCCGCCGCAACTAATTTGCCGCCGCTGCTAGTTTCCACCCCCTCGACGCCGATGGCCGACGAGACCGAAGCCGAGCGCTCGCCGCGCCCTTGTCGCCCGCGTCGCCGCGCTCTCTGAAGAAGAGCTCGAAGAAGCTGCTGGTCTCGTCGCTGAGCGCCAAGAGGCTGCTCGCCTTGAGGTTGAGCGCCAGGCGGCTGCTCGCCTTGAGGAAGAGCGCCGCGAGGAAGAATCACGTGCCATGATTCTCGTCGCACAAGCTGCCACCGCCCCCGCCATGCTGCACGCCCAGGCCGTGGCGGTCTTGAACATCAAGGCCCTGGTTCCGCTCGTCCTCGAACGCGCCTCCCCGCACTACTCACGGTGGCGCGCTCTCCTCCTCAACACCCTTGAGAAGTATGCGCTCGAGCACCATGTTCTCTCCGACGACGATCGCTCCGACGACTGTCGCCTGGAAACGCATGGACGCCACGGTGGTGTCGTGGCTTTACGGCTCCATCGCCCCCAACCTCGTCGAGCTCCTTATGACGTGCGACGACGGCCCCCCCAGGGCGCGGCTCGTGTGGCTGGGCCTGGAACGGCAATTCATCGGAAATCGGGAGACTCGCGCGCTGCACCTCGACGCGCGGTTTCGCACTTTCGACCAGGGCGATCTGTCCGTCGTCGCCTACTGCCAGAAGTTGAAGACCATGGCGGATCACGTCCACGTCATCCGCGGCCTCAACGAGCGTTTTGCCTACATGGCGGCCCTCATCGCTCGTCAGTGCCCGTTCCCGGAATTCTCCGATGTGTGCGCGGATCTTGAGCTCGAGGAGATAAACATGCAGACTCGGCAAGCTACGGCCCCTCATGCGCTCGCCTCGTCGACGTCCCGATCGACTCCAGCCGCTCCTTCGACTCCTGGTCCCCAAACTCCGGCAACCAGGGTGGCCAGCGCACCCGTCGCGGCAAACGTCAGGGACAGCAGGGCTCCGGCGCCGCCCCTGCACACGCCCCCGGTACTGGGCCATCGGTGCGCCCGTTCCCCGGCCCATACAGCTGGCCCACCAGCTACAATCCCCTGACCGGCACCTTTTAGGTGTGGGCCGGCCAGCCGGATCCGTGCCAGCCTCGCCCTCCCGCGGCCCATCAGCAGCAGCAACAGGCCCGCGGGAACGCGCCTCCACAGCAGGCTTTCTACGCCGGGCCGCAGACTGGGCCGTTCTATGGGCCGCCTCAAGCTCCTCCACCAGGCTTCCCGATGACTCCACCAGGCTTCCCGATGACTTTGCCCAATGTGCCGTATCCGGGCCTTGTGCCCAATATGGCATATCCCGGTGGGCTGTACTGGGACCAGAACACTCTGGCCTCAGCTTTCAACACCATGACACTGCAGCCGCCGCCGACGACGACAGAATTCTACATGGATACAGGTGCTGAAACACACATGACATCAAACTCCGGTAATCTTTGCACTTCCACTTCACCGTCTTTTTCCACTCCTTCTCATATTGTTGTTGGTGATGGTTCACTTTTACCTGATACCAGTACTGGTTCTATTTCTTTTCCATCCGCTCGGGGTCCCCTTCACCTTAATAATGTTCTTGTTCCCTCCAGTTAATTAAGAACCTTATTTCTGTCCGTCAATTCACTATAGACAATCACTGTTCCGTTGAATTTGACCCTTATGGCTTTTCTGTGAAGGACCTCCACACCCAGAGCGTAATCGTCAGGTGCAATAGTTTCGGGACCCTATACCCTCTTCTGTCATCGGTGTTTCGCCCACTCGCCCTCTCGGCCGGCTCCGCATCATCCACACTTTGGCATCGACGTCTTGGTCATCTCGGTCATGAAGCCATGTCACATTTAGTTTCTACTTCAGCCATTGCTTGTAATAGAAGTGAGTCAGAACATTTGTGTCATGCTTGTCAGCTCGGGCGACATGTCCGTCTTCGTTTTAGTCATTCGAGTTCTCGTGCCATTAAGAACTTTGATTTAATACATTGCGACCTCTGGACATCTCCCGTTGTTAGTATTTCTGGTTACAAATATTATCTTGTTGTTCTTGATGATTGCTCGCATTTTTTTTGGACTTTTCCTCTTCGACTTAAGTCCGAAGCTTTTACCACTCTTGCTCATTTTTTTAGCTTTGTGTCTACTCAGCTTGGTACCACCATTAAGAGCGTCCAGTGCGACAATGGTCGAGAGTTTGACAACTCTTCCTCCCACACGTTCTTCCTTACTCGTGGCGTCACCATTCGCATGTCATGTCCCTACACATCCTCACAGAACGGCAAGGCCGAGCGCATTATTCTTACCACTAATAATATTATCCGCTCCCTTTCGATTCAGGCTAGCATTCCACCGTCTTACTGGGTTGAAGCTCTTCATGCAGCCACTTATCTTCTTAATCGGCACCCCACTAAGACACTAGCTTTTTCTACGCCGTTCTTTGCACTTCATGGCGTTGAGCCCACCTATGCCCACCTTCGCGTGTTCTGTTGTCTATGCTATCCTAATCTATCAGCGATGGCTGCACATAAGCTTGCTCCCCGCTCCACACCTTGTGTTTTTCTCGGGTATCCTTCTGATCACAAGGGGTACAGCTGCTTAGATCTCTCCACCAACAGGCTCATTATATCCCGTCATGTCGTATTCGATGAAGCTTTGTTTCCTTTTTCCGAGGATTCATCCCATCCTTCATCCGACTTTGATTTTCTCACGGAGTTTCATACTGCACCTGGGGCGCGTTCGTTGCGCGTGTTTAGACCCCTCTAAACTTTAGCACTAAAGAAAATCTTATTATTTAAAAGTACTAAATAAAGTCTAATGACAAAACCTTTTTACAGATGGGTATATCTTTGCGAGACGAATCTAATGAGCCTAATTAATCTATGTTTTGCTACAGTAATGCTACAGTAACCATCGTCTAATCACGGCTTAGCTACCCTCATTAGATTCATCTCGCGACTTAGACAGGGGTTCTGCAGTTAGTTTTGTAATTAAACTTTGTTTAAGACAAGATTTTTTTTGTTTAGACCCCTCTAAATTCATCCCTCTAAAACACCGAACGCGCTCTGTTATTCCGATTGGTCCTGCTTTGATTTCAGGTACACATACTGCTACAGTTCCTGCTGCCCATGTCGTCTTGCCACGACAGGCCGTTGCCAGCAGGGTCTCATTGTCAGCTGCTGCGCCCGCTGATGCTGCCCAGGACGTGTGTGCTGTTGCTGCCCAGGTTGTACCCGGCATCGCTGCCCCTGCTGGCCCGTTGCCGCAGGTTGTTGCCAGCGTTGCTTCCCCTGGGTCGCACGTTCAGCATCCGAGACACGGGCCCGCGCTGTTCCCTGCTGGTCGTGCTGCTGCGCACGCAGGCGCGCACCTGCCACGGTCGACTGCTGGTCGGGCTCCTGCAGTCATGGACGACACGGACGCGCAGGTTCTCTCTCCTGCGCGCGGAGCCACACCCGCGCCGGCCGCTGCACCTACCTCGCCACTCCATGCGGGGCCCGCTCCGGCTGCCGCACCCCCTGCCGCACCTGCGCCCGTGGTGACACAGCCTGCCATCCCGGCTAATGCTGTCCCTGTCCCACCAGAAGAGAAGGCGCATGTTATGGTGACTCGCGGAAAACGAGGTTTCCGGCAACCGAAGGTTCGTCTCGATCTTCATGCTGCACCTTTGTCACCAGTACCCAAGTCTTTTCGCGGTGCTCTTGCTGATCCAAATTGGAGAGATGCCATGACTGGGGAATATTCTGCTCTCTTGTCCAACAACACGTGGGAATTGGTTCCGCGTCCATCTGGTTCTAACATTGTTACTGACAAATGGGTCTTTCGGCATAAATTTCGTCCAAATGGTTCTTTGGATCGCTACAAGGCTGGTTGGGTTCTTCGCGGTTTTACTCAGCGCCTGAGGATTGATTTTGATGAAACTTTCAGTCCGGTTGTCTAAGCCTGCTACTATTCGCACAGTGCTCACCGTTGCTCTTTCTAATGATTGGCCAGATCAGCTTGATGTCAAGAATGCTTTCTTGCATGGTACTCTCGATGAGACAGTTTATTGTGTACAACCTTCAGGATTTGTGGACAGTGCTCACCTTGACTACGTGTGTCGTCTCAACAAGTCTCTCTATGGCCTCAAGCAAGCTCCTCGTGCCTGGTATGGTCGCTTTGCTTCTCATATTCTGTCTCTTGGCTTTGTGGGTTCTCGATTAGATACCTCCTTATTTATCTATCGCCGAAGACTTGAGACAGTCTACTTGTTGCTGTATGTGGATGATATTGTGCTCACAGCCTCCTCTGAATCACTTCTTCATCGGGTTATAGTTGCTCTTCAGCAGGAATTCTCCATGAAAGACCTTGGACCATTACATCATTTTTTGGGGCTTTCTGTCACACGTCAGAATGGTGGTTTCTTTCTCTCTCAGTGTCACTATGTTCTTGAGGTGCTCGAGCGTGCTGGGTTGTCTAACTGCAAGCCATGTTCTACTCCAGTTGATACGTCCGCCAAGGTTTCAGCCATTGAGGGTTCTCCTGTCTCTGATCCGACGCATTATCGAGGATTGGCTGGTGCTCTTCAGTATCTCACTTTTACCAGGCCTGATATCGCTTATGCTGTTCAACAGGTCTGTCTTCACATGCATGATCCCAGGGAGCCTCACTACGCCTTAGTGAAGCGTATTCTTCGCTACCTGCACGGCACTTTGGACTTTGGTCTTCAGCTTCGTCGCACCGACCTCTCCAGTTTGGTCGCCTATTCTGACGCAGATTGGGCAGGGTGTCCTGACACTCGTCGCTCGACTTCCGGATATGGTGTTTTTCTCGGAGATAATATGGTCTCCTAGTCGTCGAAGCGGCAGCCTACGGTTTCTCGTTCCAGTGCAGAGGCAGAGTACCGTGTTGTTGCCAATGCAGTCGCCAAGACTACTTGGCTTCGTCAGCTACTTCAGGAGTTGCACATTCCGATTCAGCGTGCCACACTTGTTTACTGTGACAATGTCAGTGCCGTGTATCTCTCGACGAACCCAGTGCAACATCAACGCACCAAGCACATCGAGATTGATCTTCACTTTGTCCGTGAACGTGTCGCTGCAGGAGCGATTCGGGTTCTTCATGTTCCAACCTCCTCACAGTATGCTGATATTTTTACCAAGGGATTACCGTCTACCGTCTTCACAGAGTTCAGATCCAGTCTGAATGTTTTTTCTGGTGGCTGATCACGTTCAGACTGTGGGGGAGTGTTAGACAGGAATTGTAGTCGGTAGTTTATTTCCTAATCCTAGCGAGTCTTGCATGATCTCGTGGGCCTTCCCAACTCTCCACGGTAGTTATGCCCAAAAAAAAACTCTCCACGGTAGTTATTCTATAAACCGTATTGGATTGAGATGGAAGGTGCCCAGGCCTTCGGCCTATATATGTACTCCCTCCGTTTCCCATTACTTGTCGTCCTGGGGTGACCAATTTTTGCAAAATTACTTGTCGTTCTCGAATCCCGAGGCCTCAGACGTGTTCAGCAGACGGTTTTACCCCTGAGATGATACTGCGGCAACTGCTCCCTGCCCACCGCAATTACTCCCGTTCTCCATCTCTCCCGAAGCGACCTTCCCTGTATCTCCGCCTCCCCTGTTGCCGTCCCAATCTCGCAGCTTCCTGCCGATTCGCCGTCTCCCTGGACTAGCTCCCAAGCTCCCAGCGCCATTTGTTCAAGTGGATGGAGGACGAGGAAACACAGTGGCCTGCGCCATCTTCCGGGGATGAAGCCATGGCCCTGCACGAGTGGACCGCGCCGGCCAGGCGGTTCACGGCCGAGGCGGGCCTGTGCGAGTGGACCGCGCCGCCCCGGCGGGTCACTGCCACGGCGCCGCTGTGCGACTGGACCACGCCGCCCCGGCGGGTCGCAGCCATGGCGGCGCTGGCCGAATCGACCCCACCGCCCCGGCGGGTCGCGGCCACGGCGGCGCTGGCCGAATCGACCTTGCCGCCCCGGCCGGTGGCGGCGCTGCCCGAATCGACCCCACAACCCCGGCGGGTCGCGGCCACGGCGGCGCTGCACGATTCGACCGTGCCGTCACGGCGGGTCGCGGCCGAGATGGCCTGGCGGCTAGAGGCGGCGCCCTCGTTGCTGGAAGAGCCTCCAGTGGCCTCGTGCGATGCATCTGCCTGGTCGCATGGAGGAGGCACCGGGCTACCTGGGATGCGCCTTGCTACTGAATTGAAGAAACCCAATTGTATCCGATCAATGCATTGAGTATTTGTCTCGCTATCACTTCTCCCCTATAAATACGGTGCACAGATTTGACAATATACGCCACCACCTTTTCTCTTTAGTGAACCCCACTAACCTCAGCTCTTGGGGTAAAAATGCAGAGGCATGTGAGCTCATCGGACCCGCACAAACTTATTCATTTTGACACCACGGTAACGGCAGATAATGGAATCCGAACAACCATTCTGGCTAGAAATTTTCGCATGACAGGACCATACAACTGAAAAAATCTGTAACCATGCATGGCACCAGAATTCATGGACATATTCTGGGACACGAGTCTGCATTTCTCATATCTACCACACCTGAATCACATCGTTCTTCCAGTGGTCATGGGCATTCAACGGGATAAGTGCGCGGGATTATATGAAAACGTAAGACTTATTATTTGGTTTGTCGATCTGTGAGCCCGCAAGACATTGACCTCTCCAGTACATTTAGCATTTTCGTAACACGATTTCCACGAGATCAACCGTATGTGGGGAGAATAGAATCCAAGCTTCGAGATATAGTTAATTTGGCCGCGCGGCAGTAACCCAACCAACTTACTCGGCTGACTGTATCTAAATAAAGAGAACACTAGAGTCCGCGATTCATGGTTTGAGTTTGATCCGCACAAAAGGCCGACATCCCTTTTTCTTTGCTGTTGATTAGCCACATATGACATCGGACAGAATTTTTGTTGAATTAGCTAGGCCCGTTCCTCCTCTCTTTAGTTGTTTAAGACGAGCAGGTTCACAGAATTCTTGTATCTCCAAACGCTAACATACAGAATGAAACTTGTCCTCTATCTCAATCAGGTAGATAACTACAGAGTCGCCAAATTAGGATAGTTCGCATTCCCATCTACCGGTGCATGATGCATCGAACAATTTGACTGCACTTTGTTGTTAAGACGAGTCACACTTTCATTATTTTGGTTCTACAAGTTATAAGCATTCTAAGCCACCTAAGAAAAACTTACCCAACCCTTTGGCAAAGAGGGGGCCCCATAAAAAATAATGTTTTATATGGTTACTAACATCTGAACAATTGTAACATATGGTAAATTATGCATTTTACAACTAAAATTAAGGACTCAACATCATATGTAAATAAGATTGAGTTTGGGAGTTTAAAAGTTTCGGGTTTTAGGGTCTCCAATGATGTCAACATCACGGGAGGCCATAGAGAGAAAAACCGGCTCGACGGAGGAGATGGGCGAGAGAGCGGAGCAGCAAGGTGACTTATGCCACCGGCCATAGGCTACGGCGGTCGATATGTGGGCGGAGTAAGGGCGGAGGCATCATGTCATGATTGGTTAGCATGACAATGATCCCCTGGTAGCAGACTCTCAAGGTCCTCATCGTCGAGGACAGAGGCATGCGTGAGTGGTGAGGGGGTATTTCTCGTTTCATCCCATTGCGAAAAGAAAATATACTGGGCAATGCTTGACAAGGGCAAGAAATAGATGCAACAATGATTAAATATTCATCCTATGAGTTAGACAATGATTAAATATTCATCCTAAGGTTTTCAGCACCTCACAAATAATACAATTCATGGGTGATGTATGAGATAGAAACCATGAAGAAAGAATTATGTTGGTAAAACCTATATAAACTGATGCAAACAAATAACTGTTAATTAAAATTTTAAAGTTAACAAAATGATGGATTTAGAATGCTATTATTGTAAAAACATAGGCACCAATGAGTATTAGAAGCACCTGTACAATGTACTTTCTTTGGTTTATTGTGCCGATAAGTCACATTTATAGTTGACAATGAATACAAGCCTCAATCATACAGATTCACCGTCATCAAGCTTGTCGCCGTATCCTGCGTGGTCACACTCACCGCGATCGTGGTAGCGATCGTATTTGCACAGTGGCTGCGCCAAAGGGTCGTCCTCGCCGAGACGCTTGAGGAGTCGGAGCCGGACCACCCGCATAGGTTGTCGTACAAAGAGCGCTACAAGGCTGCCAGTATCTGGACGGTGAGGCGGACGTGCAGGAGGACGCCATGCTCATCTTCTCGGACGTCGATTCCGTTGACTTCGGGTCGACGGATTCCCTTACGTGTTCGTCCTGCAATACAATGTCAGCCTGTTCACTGCTGGGCGGCGGCCGCGGATCCCCTGATCCTAGTTGGTTCTACAGTTAATCTCCAGCTTTGTGCTCTTTTTTCTTTTTGCCGCGCCAACTTCATCATCCAACTATTATGCAAGCGCCTCTTCAAAAAGACTTCTGTTATGCAAATTTTTTTTGAACCTCTCCTACTGAGTACAGCTGTAGCATCCGTTCGAATGCGTACACACTCACTCACACCTCAACACACACCTACACACACCCATGCATAGGGCTGTTCAATGCCAGTTTGGAAAAAACGGCAGCCAAACTGGAAGCTCTCCCGACACCTACGAATGAACAATAACTCTATACAATGAACAAAATGAACAGTAATCTTAGTTCTCCATTTGCTTGCCGGTTTGACAGCCGGTCTCGTCAAACCGTGGTTGAACACCTCTACCCACGCACACGCCCAAACCTACAGCGACACACAGCATCAACGAAGACTACGTCCTTCGAAATATCACCAGAGACCACCGGACCCTAATGCGCGACGAGTAGTGTCACATTCCTTTTGTGTCACCATGCACGGAGAGGTACCTGCAAATATATTATGCAAACACTGGCATGAACAGTGCTGCGGGTGCCACGCTTCGAATCGAACCCGGGCCGGCGCAGTGCAACCATGTGCCCCTGGCCGTTCGCCCGGGAGGCGGGAGAACGCAGGCATGCAATTTTTTGTTGGACCAAGGGAGTAGCTCGTATCTCCGCAGAACACAATAAAGGAAAAATCGTTTGATCTTGCATTGTACCCTGGACTTATTAGCATAATAAAAATTTCATTCTAGCAGCCACTGAAACATCAGCAGCGCAATTTGAAGGCTACTAACGGAGCGTGGACACTAGGTTTAAAACTTCAAATCTCAGAGTACAGGCGATTTGGCAGACAGCGGATCCTTTCAATTTCCTCTGTTCCCGTGTTCCATATTCCCCATCGGCCAGAGATACTCTATTCGGCCGGTTCAGCAGCAGTGCAACTTACAGGTACAGATGGTGCGTGAAAACTAAGTTTCAAATCACAGAGTAAAGTACAACACAATGTCAGGGGAAATCATCGTACAGCTCTACAAACAACACAGGTTGCCGTCATGAGCATCTAGCCAGAATAAGCCGACAACGTCCGTCGTAAACAGAGTATTCCTGCAATCTTTCATCCGCTCCCTGTTCGCCATCAGCCTGATGCGCCCTGATCCATTCATGCCGGGATCGTGTCTTCAATGTTGTGCATGCTCGCGTCCTGGCTCATCCGGCGACCCGGCCGCAGGACTGCATCAAGCTATCTGCAATTCACCTCAGGGCCAAACCGATGCTGCTCTTCTTGCAATATTCCTTCTGTTCCGTGTTCCCTATCGGCCTGCTACCCTGTTCCACTCGTGCAGGGTTCAGCAGCAATGCGATTTACTGAGTACCGACGGGACGTGAACCCTGATCTACTCATGCCGGGACCGTGTCTTCGATCATGTGCATGGCTTGGACTGCATCAATCTACAACTGTCTCCTTGTCAAACCTGCATTGCCCTCAATCTCTTCGTCCGGACATCGGCGTCGTCCGCCTGATCCATCTCGACCGCCGGCCGGCAACGCTTCTGTGATACGTGCAGCACCTTCAACCTCTTCACCAGCACCTCTGCCTCGTCGACCTGGTCCGCGTCCGAGCGGCAGCAGATTTCTTGGATGTCACGGCGTCGCTTCTGTCGCCTCCTACGCATAATCTCGTCCAGGTCCAATTCCGCTCGCATCTTCTCCAACGCCATGCGCGCCTCGATGATCTCGTTGGTGTTGGCGCTCTTGACGCCAGCCGCCTTCGCCATCTCGATCAGGCTCGCCTCGACCCGGATCGCCGCGTCCAGGCGCGATCTGATGGTGTCCAGGACTCCGAACAAGCCCTTCTCCGACACGTTCGGCCGCACGTCCGCGCACTTCCAGGAGTCGACGGGTCGTCCGCCGTCGTCGCCGGCGACGCGGGCGACGTGAAGCGTGCCCGTCGAGACGCTGACGCTTGCGCCGGCGAGGCGGTACTGCGGCACGGTCTTCCGCTTCGTCGAGGTGTACATCTTGTACTCGGAGGCGGCGCCGCCGTGGAGGCTGTTGATGAGGGAGG
>LAPY01000785.1:21404-34240 GCA_000970635.1 Eragrostis tef
CGTGACCGGCCTGCCGCCGCCTTCTATGTCCGGAAGGAGGAGGACGAGATCTTGGGTACAAATCCCGCGCATTAAGGGATTCTCCGGCGAGACGCCCCCGCCCTGCCCTCCTCCATCGTCTCCGGCGGCTCCCGCCACCGGATCCGCGGCCGCCGCCCTCTGCCGCACTAACCCGGCTTCGCCGGGCTCGTCGCCGTCACCGCCGTCGTCGGGGAAGCAGGAGGAGGAAGAAAGAAGGTTAACCGTCAGATGCCTGTTTGCACGAATCTCAAAGTTGTCCGATTAAAACGATACCGTAGCCCGCCCTACAGATAGGATCCGGCGTCGTCTCGTCAGCTGCAGTTCTTGGACCAGGACCAGCCCATATCAAACGTAAAAGGCCCGTACGTGCGTTTGTACTTTTGACCTTTTGGGCCCCTGGAACGAATACGAACGCGGACGGGCCACACCCCGACTGCCCTAACATCAAAGATTCAAAGTAAAAGCTCCAGGCCCATATTGGTTTGAGCAGAATCCACGAGCGCAAAACCGCCAGGACACATCCGTGATCGCCATGGGAGTGGATCGGCTGTCCAAGTGTCTGTCTCCTCGTACCTGTGGGACTTTGGAACAAAAAATGGCAACTAGGCAAGCAGGGAAACGTGAATACACTGCGTGCGCAGCGAGTCGGCAACACTGGATCATAGCTGTGCTCCTCTTTGGCTGCTCCTCTCACCTCTTCCGGCAAGCTTCACCGCCGGAATCTCGACCCTGGCGCCGGTTTCAGCGGAACAATTTTTTGCTGGTTAGTGACCCGTATTTACCTGTGTTGAGCTGTGAGAGACTAGTCCCAAGTGTTTGGCCAATTAGCTAGAAAACTACGTAAATCAATAGTGTTGAATGATTTGGTGTTCTTGCTCGATCTTTTAGCGGGAAGGGTAGACCAAGTAGGCCGGTGAAACAGAAAGGGGCACAAAGGGCATACCATTACCAGCAGCATAAGAGGACATGGCTACTTCGAAATTTCAAGCCTTTTGGATCCATCCTGCTGGCCCCAAAACAAGTTAGTTTCTCTTCACTCATGTTTTCTTTTTGTCTCGGTAAGAGCAACTCCAGCAATCTCCTAATAATTTGCCTCCCAATATCTTCTATTGGGAGGCTCCCAATATCTTCTATTGGGAGGCTCCCAATAGAATTTTCAGGATATTGGGAGGTGCAGCTCCGACAGTCTCCTAATAACTCCCTCCCAATATCCTTTTCCCTTTCCTTCTTCTCTTCTTCCTTGTTGGAAACATTTCATCGAGCAACACCAGAGCGGCACATTCAGACCATGGCGACCTCGTGTCCGCGTCGATTCGTCGGAGAAGCATCGATTCGAGTGCGAACCTGCTCCATCGCGGACGATGCGGACCCAGATAAGCTATTGGTGGAGGAGCCTGAGGCGTCGCCTCCGCCCTGACGCGCTGCAGTGGAAGGGCGCGATGACAGTGTGCCGTGGTTTAGGGGCGCGATGACGGCATTCCGCGGTCGCAGAGGAGGGGTGTGTCGCCATGCCGCGGAGCCGGCCAACCATGCCCGGGCCACGGCCTCGCTGAGATCCTTCACCATGGCGTGGTCCAAAGCACCCATCTTGGCGTAGCAGGTGAGCATGGCCGTGACGGCGGGACATGGCGCAGGCGAGCTCGACCTCCTGCCTCTGCTGCACCACACGGCATGCTGCATCTTTTGCTCCTTGCATTCCATCGACGAGGGTCGTGAAGAGGACGCCAAACCGGCGAAGGAGCGGGTCATGGCGTGGGAGAGGACCCCGCGGGTGAGCGCGAGCGCCAGGAGTGCTGGGGAGCTCCGCGTCGTCATCGGCGAGGCCCCCACAGGTCGCGGCCGCCTCCGCAAGCACAAGCACGACCGACAACGAGGATGCCGTGAATCGACGGTGGAGGGAGCGGAGGAACGTGGAAGCCGAGCCCGACGCCGTGAATCTACGGCTCCAGATCTGGCACGGACGCCGAGCAAGACACGTCGCGGATGCGGGGCTCGATGGCGGGAACCGAAGGCTCGGGCCGGATCTGGTGGCGACGAATCTAGCAGTGACGCGGCGGGAAGGGAAGACGACTGTGCTCGTGACGGGTGAAGCCACCAGGCCCGCCAGAAGTTGGGATTGAGAGGGTGGGAGAGTTGGAACAAATGTTGGGAGGAGATGGCTTGTTTTTGGGAAGGGAGTAAAAATATGCAACTTTTTGGGGAATTGCTGGAGCTGTTTTTTCGCCCCCAATCTCCCTATATGACATTTCTTTTAGGATTGGGAGGAGGATTGGGAGACTGCTAGAGTTGCTCTAACCTGTGGCTGGTCGCATTCCAGTTTAGACTGGTAGTACATCAAAACGTGAAATGTGCCATTTCAATTTTTCAAAATCTGATTATAAGTCATAGTGTTAAGTTTACATTCCTATTAATTCTCTGTTTGTCATGGTACTATTTCGGTTCATTTCTGGGCCCCAACATTCAAGTGGTGCCTCAACATTGCCAATGTCGCTGACTTTACTAAGCCACCAAAAGAGATCTCCTACCCACAACAACTAGGTAAGTTGCATGTATATGATCCAGTGATCTATCTCTAATGGGTCATGCACTATTCATTCAGGGAGTCAATGCTCACGCGGTGCGATCCAGCGTGGATGCCACCGAGGAAGATGACGTAGGAGGAGCTGCGAGAAGAGCCATGATCCTGGTGATGCTGCCTACCCTTTGCTTTGCCACCCAACGTCTCTTTTTATATTATGTTCAGTCATGCTGGTCTCAGTTCACCCGCCATCAACAAGTTACCAAAGCTGATCGACGCAATCCTGTACAACCTCTATGCTGATCGACACAACCTTGCAGTAGATCGATGGAACCTCTGTAAGCCATGCACAAAACACCTTCACATCGCAAATTTAAGCATAGAGCCATGCCTTTTCTTATTGTTTTGATTCAAAACTCTTGCCATTGTGGATTTGATATAAACAATATTGGAATACTCTAAGACAAAAGCTATAATTGGCCCATGCACCATTGTGGATTTGATATAAACATTGGAATACTCTAAGACAAAAGTTATAATTGGCATGTGCGTCAGATATGGCAGTATGAGTTCACAGTGATGTTGTTTGGACTCACCAATGCACCAGCCTATTTCATGAATATGATGAATAAGGTCTTTATAGAAGAGTTGGATCAGTTTGTTGTAGTCTTCATGGACAACATCCTTATCTATTCTAAGAGAGTGTCGAAGGGCACGAACAACATTTGAGGATTGTACTTGAGAAGCTGAGAGCACATGAGCTTGATGCCAAGTTCAGCAAGTGTGAGTTTTGGTTGAAAGAAGTAGCCTTCATCTCGGTCATATCCTAACAACAGAAGGTGTTGCAGTAGACCCAGCCAAGGTCGAAATCATTACCAACTTGAAGCAACCCACCAATGTGACATAACCAAAAGGTTTTTTGGATTGGCAGGTTAATTACTACCGCAGATTCATAGAAGGTTTCTCTAAGTTGACCAGACCAATGACTGCTTTAACATAGAAAGAAAAAGAGTTCAAATGGACAGATGCTTGTGAGAACAGTTTTCAAGATTTGAAGAGGAGGTTGACGACAGCCCCAGTGCTAACCCTACTGGATATTCTTTGAGATTTTGTCATATTCTGCGATGCATCTCGGCAAGGATTGGGTTGTGTTCTACTGCAAGATGGACGAGTAGTGGCTTATGCCTCTAGACAGTTGAAGGTCCATGAGCAGAATTATCCAACCCATGATCTAGAGCTAGCAGCCGTTGTTCATGCTCTGAAGATTTGGAGGTACTATCTGATTGGAAACAAATGTGAAATCTTCACATATCACAAGAGCTTGAAGTACATCTTCACACATTGAGATCTGAACCTCAGGCAAAGAAGATGGTTAGAATTGATCAAGGATTAAAATATGAAGATACAGTATCATCCTAGAAAGGCCAATGTAGTGGCAGATGCACTCAATCGCAAGACTCATTGCAAGATGCACTCAGTCGCAAGACTCATTGCAACAATATCAAGTTACGTGAAAGAAGAACTGAGTTACTGACAGAGTTCGCACAATTGAATCTGCATTTTGTGGAGACAACCTAGTTAAATACTTTGTGTGTGGAGCCCACACTGGAAAGCCAAATTCGGACAACTCATACTGAAGATACTGAAATATAAGAAATCAAGGTTAAAATAGGTGTGGATAAAGCACCTGGTTTTAGAGTGTATGATCAAGGCACTTTATGGTACAACGAGCGTATATGTGTACCCAAGAAGGGTGGACAGCAGCAACTTATCATGGAGGAAGCTCATAATTCTACATATTCCATTCATCCAGGAAGTACCGAGGTTTACTTGGATCTGAAGCAGAAGTATTGGTGGTCAGGAATGAAGAAAGATATAACAGAGTTTGTTGCCCGGTGTGATATCTGCAGTAGAGTCAAGGCAGAACATCAGAGCTGTTACAACCATTACATGTACCGAGTATGGATGTGGGATGAAATCAGCATGGACTTCATTCTGGGGTTACCCCGCACTCAGAAGGGAAATGACTTAATATGGATTATAGTAGACCGTTTGACGAAGGTGGCACGTTTCATTGCCGTGAAGACAACCTACAGAGGAGATTAGTATGCTCAGCTATATGTGGACAACATACTTAAGCTACACGGAGTACCAAGCAGAATAGTCTCAGACCGAGGTTCTCAATTCACCTCGAAGTTTTAAGAAAGTCTACATGAACTTTTAAAAACCAGGTTGGACTATAGTTCTGCGTATCACCCTCAGACAAATGGACAGACTAAAAGAGTCAATCAAATCCTAAAAGATATGTTGAGAGCATGTGTACTAGCCAAAGGGAAAGATTGGGAAAAAGTCTTCCCAGCCAATGGGAAAGATTGGGAAAAAACTCTTCCTTTTGCAGAATTCTCATACAACAACAGTTATCAAGCCTTGTATGGGCAAGATTTGGAACCACACCCTACTATAGTGTTACCTAGTACCCACTCGAAGTCAGGAGTTGCAAGCGGAAACCAAGAGAATATTCGACATAGCAGGCGTTGAGGTCCGACGCATGATTACAATTCAGGCCTTTTATTGATGATGACAAGCCCCTGATGGCACATTTTCTGTGAGTGGATACTGTGGTACACCAAGTAGGTACGGAACCATTTGTATGCCAATCCAATCTAAGACGGTGGAAAGGACTGGTGTGCCTTGTGAAGAATCGTGTACAACCTCTGTAGAGTTATAACCTATCCGGATAGCCGCGTTCCACGACATTAGACAATGCAAAAGCAAAGGCCACACGATGATTAGTCTCTTTTAGCATGTGTGATCCTTAACGTGGTTTTTAGAATACACCAGTGTGGAGCCATGTGCTGGTTGACGGCCAATGTTAAAACTTGAGAACTAGCGAGAATGGATACGTCTTCCCCAGGCCAAACAACCCCACTTTTCACTAATAATCGGGTCTTTAGACTACAAAACTAGTTTATTTTATAAAATAATATTTGCATAAAATTGGCCTTTCGGTGATATGGTAAACCCCAGCTTGTCCTTGATTATATCCTTGCATGCAAATACCTCTTATGTTAGGACTTGTTGAGTGTCTTATGTACTCACCCTTGCTTTAATCACTCAGATGAGGAACCCGAGTACGAGTTCTAGGAGGATGACGGTGAAGAGTAGGGTCCTCTCCGTACTCAACATGCTGTCGTGGTGGCTCTATTTACGTCTTCTGCTGTAGTAGTATTTAAGCAGTTCTGTTGTTGCAGTCTCTCAGTGTGATGACTGTTGTAATAATAAGGCCTCTGGCAATTTTTGTAAGATCTTTTATAGTAAAGGGCTTGTATGAGACTTGGTAATATTTATGTAAGTGATGACTTTGTACTGGCATTCTGTGTAAGTATTTGTATCAGCGTTTGATCCAAAGACTGGTACGGTAAGCATAAGTGATCTAGGTTAATAAGTTAACCTGGCCATGGTGACTATCATCCTAGGCGCCCGGCCCCTCCTACTCGGTCGTGGCCTCGCCCCATTCCGTGCAGCCGCCGATCGGCGTGTTACCGGCAGGAACAAACTTAAGCTGGTTGTCGTCTGCCTCCCCAGGAACACCCTAGTCCAATTCGCCAGTACCGCCTTCATCGAAGCACTACCAACATTTTGTGAACATGGAGATGCATAGTTTACTGCTTCTAGTGGTTTGAATCATGAAAGTGGACGCCCCACTTTAGCTAGCAGAACAGGAAATATTGTATAACCTCGTTATTTTACAATTCATATAAGACAAAAATGTCGTGTTTTATTAGTACCAAGAATTTCCGCAACCATTTGAGTCCACTTTTGGCCGGCAGTTCAAGGTATTGTCACGATCCGGACTAACTTATCCTAATATATGATGAAAAGTTATAACATGTATCTTTCTACTTTGACAAATTCTCTTACATCTTCATATCTCATATGTGCGCACATACACAATGCTATAAACATGTATTTTTAATTATAGATCGAATATGACCCCTCAGTTATCTTCAGAAGAACAATTTTGTTTAATTTTGAACTAAATTTATTGCAGTAATGATATATATTTAAGAAAGCTGGGAGCAGATATCATGAGTGATGAGGATCTTTTTTGCGATGGAGATGTTTTCTTGTGGCTGTTTTTTTTTTGAGTTGTCGTGCACGAGCTCTAGTGATTGGACCTTGTACGACCAGCGGAGAAGTAACATTTGTATCAATAGTAGTGATGTACTATCTTTGCCGAACTTTGTTTGTATTTGGTCCATTCCCAATTAATATTATACAAATAGCCCCAAAAAATTATATTTCTAGAATTTGGTGACACATATACATGGTCACAATTTGGCATGACCATATGATACAAGACGGGTCAGATTATGAAAATATAGTATTTGAGGGTAAAATATTAGTTTCAAAAGGTTTTAGGAAAGTCGATAAAAGATGAAGCGACTACAATACAGCATCTCGGCGTCCTCGTCCTCCATTATATTTGGTCATAAACGAAACGGAGGGAGAATGTCACGACCGAGAGACGAGACTAGTCAAAAGTCCAGCAAAAGGACGTTTAGTCTTATCGGGCAGACGTACATGTGGAAACTCTGCAGATAACGACTGGGTCAAGATATTTTTAAGGTCTAGTGCTTGACGACTCCAATGTTGACCCGCTCGTAGAAGGTCTCTGAACAAATATCACCACCTTTTTCTCTCCCAAATTAAAAAAAATCGAAATGATGTCGAATCGGCGATAAATAAGAACCGTTTTGTGGTTCCTTTTGGAAGAAGAGCAAGAACCAGCTGGCTAGTCAGGTAAAACTTGATGATGGTGACCATCACCGGCGGCGCCGTCCTGTTCCTCTTGCTCGGGGTCCTCACGCCCTCGAATGCTGCGGAAGACCAGCCCGACGTGACGTGGAACGAAAAGAACGTCACCGCCGGCGATGCCGACGACGTGCGCCTCATCGTTGGCCTGACCCAGAAGCTGCTAGCGGAGACGGAAGAAAGAGCGGCCAGCGCGACGCCGACGCGGCTCGCCACGGGCGTCATGGACAGCGGCACGACCTACCCGCCGGTCTACTCGCTGGCGCAGTGCACGCCGGACGACTTGTCCCCCGGCGACTGCTCGGCGTGCCTCCGCCGTCTCCTCGGCATGGTCAACTCCACCATGGCCATGCGGATGGGAGCACAGATAAAAGTCACAAACTGCTCCTTCAGGTACGAGGCGTACAAGTTCTACGACAGCCAGCCTATGTTTCGCCTTGGGCCAACATCACCAGTTCCAACTCCGAGCAAGGAGATACACAAGGGTATGTATTATGCCTACATGCAAGAGCCGGCTCAAACGAACTAATTAAAAATTGGCCTTTTCTCTTATATGCAAGAATTTGTATGTTACCATGCATGTTGGAATCAGGGCGTATGCTGTGGGCAATTCCTATTGTTCTAGTTCCCCTTGCGGCGGGAGTATGTCTCTATTTCATCCTTTACTCTCGTAGGAAGAAAAGGCAAAGAAAAGGTCTGTTCTGTAGATTAATTTCTGGTCCGTCATATTGTTTGTAAGGTATACATACGTACACATGAACAGATCCTCTCATCTCATCTTCTTATTCAGGATCCAGGCATACCCAAGACCTATTGCGCGAAGACGACGAACTGGTTTGGGAAGGGAAGAACTCAGAGTTCTCGGTCTTCGAGCTTCAACAGATCCTACAGGCTACAAATAACTTTTCAGAAGAAAACAAACTTGGACAGGGTGGCTTTGGCTCTGTGTACAAGGTAGACTCATAACACATAAATCTAGTGTGTTCTCCACTACGCATTACTCCCACCGATCTTCTTTTCTTGTCATGATAACAAGGCAACCAGTGCAAATTTACACTAATACATTTGTCCTAACAAGAGAACATACGGAGTGTCATTGAACAATTAAATGACAGTTCTGCTAGCCTTGTCAGGATAATTGTAACGACAACAGTCTTCAGATCAACATATACTCAAGACTCAGTTCCTCAAATGAAAATTTGTAGCTTAACTAGAAACTGAGTACTAGAGTCTAACTCAGGCTATTTTTCTTTACCAGGGCCAGTTTCCTGAGGGCATGGAAATAGCAGTCAAGAGACTTGCTTCGCATTCAGGACAAGGATTCACAGAATTCAAAAATGAGGTCCATCTCATAGCCAAGCTCCAACACAGGAACTTGGTTAGACTATTGGGATGTTGCTCCGAAGGAGATGAAAAAATATTGGTTTATGAATACTTGCCAAACAAAAGCTTGGATTTCTTCATCTTTGGTACAGATTTACATTCCTTTAATTCGGATTAGATATCGTTCACCGTATTGATGCTTGAGAATGACCAAATGGTCACACCCGTGATTCTGTTTCTTTCAGCTCGGTGAGGTGATTGTCCTTTGAATTTCAAATTGCTTACTTGATGTGACTCCGTTTTCCTCTTGTCCTATTGATGTGCAGATGAAAACAAGAGATCTTTACTGGATTGGTACAAACTTCGAGCAATAATTGAATGGACAGCACATGGACTAAATTACCTACATAAGCACTCACGATTGCGTGTCATACACCGAGATCTTAAACCAAGCAACATCCTCTTGGACAGTGAAATGAATCCTAAAATTTCAGATTTCGGACTAGCCAAAATATATAGCTCAACTAATAATGAGGGGAACATTACTAGAAGAGTGGTTGGTACATAGTAAGTATAAAAAGTATTCAGTTTTTCACCTGTATCTCAGTTGCGGATATGTTATAAGTCAACTATATGGGTAGCTTATTAACAGACATTATATATTGTTGTAGTGGCTATATGGCTCCTGAATATGCTTCTGAGGGTATGTTCTCTATCAAATCTGATGTCTTCAGCTTTGGAGTCATTATTCTGGAGGTGCTTAGTGGAAAACGGAATTCTGGGGCGAACCAATGTGGAGGTTTCATCAATCTCATTGGATATGTGAGTTTCTAGACTTAGTTATTATTATGTATTCTTCATTCGTTCTCTAACCCACGTTGTGTTATGAAACCGCGAACAGGCATGGCAGTTATGGAAAGAGGGTCGATGGATTGAACTTGTTGATTCATCATTGCTTCCCGAGCACCACTCAGAAGAAATGGTGAGATGCTTTAACATTGCACTGTTGTGTGTACAGGAGAAAGCAATTGATCGACCAACAATGTCAGAGGTTATTACAATGCTAAGCGGTGAGCATACGATCCTGGCTGAGCCTAAGCAACCAGCACATTTCAATGTGAGGGTGGGAAATGAAGAGGCATCCACCGCTACGGAGTCATGCAGTGTTAACGATATAACTATATCTGTCACAATTGGCAGATAACTTTTATTCATTCGAGCACTCTCTTAAAGAACCAATGTAGTATCAGTGACGTCTAAGACTATTGTATGATGTATAAAATAATTCGTGAACATAATAAAGGTGATATTTATTTTTTTTCACAGTTTTGATTATTGAATTTAGCTATTCTGATTATTAAATACAACTATGTAACAGAACTGAAATAAATTTTACTGATGAATTTATAAAACAAAACGACACCGTTATGGAGGCTCCGAAAGGCGGTTCTGTTCTCCTAGCCAAACTATTTCACACTGAAGATTTGTTGACTATCAAGAAGGTTGCAAATCTGCCTCCTCTACTTGAAGACTTGGGTATCTCACATCTTGATGATATCCTGCATGTGTGCGCATGTACACTGTTATAAAAATGGAGTTTTGATTAGAGACAAAATGTGCCCCCTCAGTTGTCATTAGATCAACAATTTAAGTTCAATTTTCAGCTAAATTTCTTTGTTATCTGCTATCTGCTACAGTCACCATTTCCTTGGTCACAAATCACAACTAATTTTAAAAGCTAAACATCACTCTTCTGCTATCTGCTACAGTACCACTTGCTAAAGGTATTTTGAGAGATAATGTTGTTTTGTGAACATGGAGATGTACAGTCTACACCGCTTCGATGTTTGAGGTCCGTTGTACCCCTATTTTGTCGAGCTCGTATATATTCCTAGACTTTACTCTTATTTCCATTTGAATCATGAAAAAGGACGTAACACTTCAGCTAATAAAAAGGTAGAGATCTTTTACGGTGTTTGCGAGGTACCTGGAAGAACCAAGAGGTATCGCGATGTGGACCGTTGATCAAGAAAAGGGTAAGGTGTGGAATAAAAATTATCATAACTTATGGCAAGTCAGCAATAATATAGTAACTAAAGAGTCATTTAGGAATAGTAAAGTGTCATAATGTAGACAAGCTGCATGTGACGGATTCACTTATTAGTCATTTGTGCATCTGACAAAAAAATGATCATTTACACACTTTCATGCTTGATTACTTGGTCACATGCAGCCATAACAGATTGGAGCCAAAAATGTAGGAGAACGGGACTATAGGAAGAGAAGGCTTAAGATCTGATGCAAGAAAGGTCTAAAAAAAAGGAGAGCAAGCCATGAACTGTGCAATCGAAACGGGAGATTTGCGCATATCTAATATGATTATTTACTCAATATCTTCTAAATTACTTGTTTTTTATATAAATTACTCAAACATGGCCTAGGATCTTGAGTGGTGTGAGCGGCTTGGGATCAAGCATGGCAGCCGTGTTGTAGTCGAGCTTTAAGCGCAGTTGGCATGAACAGAAACAAAATTAAAAAAAAAACTCTGCCGACCTGTATATAATTTTATTACTGGACTTGGCATAAAATTGATCATGACATTGTAGATGTCTTGCATGAGAAAATATGTAATGACAGATAAACCAATATCAGAGGGGATAACACTTAAAAATCCAAGTTTTAGGACTGTTGTGTAAAGCAAAATAAAGACATAGATCAGGACACACACTTATGTTCAGGAACCATGAATTAAAAAACACCATGTAGGTCGTTACCGGTATGCAACAGAAAGAAATTTGGGATGATTAGAACAAAATGTCACCACCGGATGTCAGTTTCAGTGTTTTATTAAGTCTACGTACCAAGACATTCCACAAACCATCTTGACTCCACTCTTGGCCTGAAGTTGAACGAGAGACTAACTTATGACAGACTACGAATAGTTCCACAAACCATCTTGACTCCACTCTTGGCCTGGAGTTGAAACGAAAGACTAACTTATGACAGACCAGGAATAGTTCCACAAACCTTCTTGACTCCACTAAAGACTAACTTATGACAGACTAGGAATAGTTCTAATATATGATAGAAAAAAGTTATAACAGAGATCTGCCTCCTCTAGTTTGAAAAATTATCTTACATCTTGATATCCTCCCTGTACGTGTGCGCATCCATACTGTTGTAAACGTGGAGTTTTGATCAAAAATATATATTTAGTTCAATTTTGAGCCAAATTTCTTATACTGGTGACATCAATTTGAGAATGGAGGTAGTAGATATTATGTGAGATGGAGATGTTTTTCTGTGGCTGCTTTCTTATGATCAATTGATCATCTCTCAGCTGTCACACTTCATCAGCAGCACTCATACGGACGTTCCACACAGTTGCATTAAGAAAAATCGACTGCTGATGCCGTGTTTGATGGTTTCAATTAAGAAGTATAGCATTGACTGACTCATGCGGTCACGCCGGCCGGATGGTGAGAACATCTGAACCGTTTTATATATCCTAGTTTCTCCCCAAGTAATCATGGATATGAACAAGCATATATAGAAATTAAGGAAGCACAACTAGTAGGCCGGCCTGGCGAACATTGCCGTACGTAGACGACAGCCATGGCGGCGAGGGTTCTGCTCATCACGATCCTTAGCTTCCTCTTCATGACGCCGTCAGCCATGGCGATAGGCCTGGTATGCAGCAAAAGCGGCAACTACACGGCCAACAGCACCTACCAGAACAACCTCGCCTTCCTCGTCCGCGCCCTCGCAATCAACACCTCTTCCTCCCCTCAGCTGTTTGCCAACGCCAGCGCCGGCCGATTCCCCAACAGCACCGTCCACGCGCTCGCGCTCTGCCGCGGCGACATCAGCAGCAGCAACGTCACCGGCTGCAGCGCCTGCATCGCTGGCGCGTTCAGGTACGCGCAGAACGTGTGCCGCTCCGACAAGGGCGCCGCCGTCTACGACGACTACTGCCTCCTCCGCTACGCCGCCGTTGATTTCCTCGCCGGCCGGCCCGACGTCACCGAGAACGCCACCTTCTTCCAGTTCTGGAACAGCGTGAAAATCGCGGGTGACACTGGCGTCGTCGCTGCCTACATCCACGACATGCTGAATCAGACGGCCCAGCTGGCAGCCGTCGACGCTTCCAGGCGGGTTG